>JAQFVV010014705.1:0-29195 GCA_028023455.1 Epiperipatus broadwayi
GTTTGAGCTATTGGTATGCTCCCTATATTACACACACACAAACACACACACACACACACACACACATATATATATATATATATATATATATAAGATTATTGGAAAAAAGTATAAACTAAAATTGGATCTAAACAAATGTATACTTTTGTTATAAGAAATGTGATCAAAGTCATCTCCAAGACATCTTGTTCTCCACTTTCATTTTTTGCTTAAGTGCTGCTTATAAACTCAATACTGAATAAGCTGAATACTAAACAAGCTGGACATTTCATTTGTCAAAACTGTGATGCAACAAATGAAAAATTATAATAATTGAATCTCAGGAGTTCAAGTTTGAGCACTAAAAATATCAGAATTGGAATTGATCTGAAATTTTCACATTCTTGAGTCCAGACACTCTCCACAAAAGTGTTTTATTACAGGGATACAAAGACCCCAAGATAATTAATAAAATTTATATGTAAGGGAAAATGTTTACATTTTTGAATTATTTAATTATTAGAAATATATTTTTAGTGTAAATATTTTTTTATATTATGAGATAAATACTTCTTTATTTAGAAATTGTAATAATTGCATGAACCTTGAATTATTTTGAGGCTTAAATTTGAAATATATTGCATTTATAAGCTAAACTGATCAGGTTGGTATCATTTTGTTGTGATAATAAAACTTATACATAAATGCTTAGATTTTTAAATTCTTTTATTGTTAGAAACATGTTCTAATTGTAAATTTTTTATTTAAATATACAGGAAATATGTCATTATTTAAACATGTGATAAATGCTTAAACCTTGAAATATATTTCATATATACTCTAGCATTGCACAAAACTGAACAGGCTGATGCTTTTTTGCAGGTATAATTAATAAAAATTTTATGTAAATGAAAATTTTTAAATTTCCCAATTACACTTTTTAAATATTCTAATTTATATTTAAAGTAACATTATTATTATTATTATTATTATTATTATTATTATTATTATTATTATTATTATTATTATTATTATTATTATTATTATTATTATTATTATTATTATTATTATTATTATTATTATTATTATTATTATTATTATTATTATTATTATTATTATTATTATTATTATTATTATTATTATTATTATTATTATTATTATTATTATTATTATTATTATTATTATTATTATTAATTATTATTATTATTATTATTATTATTATTATTATTATTATTATTATCATCATCATCATCATCATTATTATTATTATTATTATTATTATTATTAATAATCTTGGAACTGGAAATTGGTAAAGTTTGGAGGAAATTAAAGATATATGATTCATAAAGACAAAACTTTCCATACATTAGTACCACTCAGTGCAAGCCAGAGTAATAAATGGATACAGAAAGGTTTGTGCATAAAATCTCTATCTAGAGTTTTGCCTTTATAAAAAACAGCATGTGTAAGCATAAAGAATGGTGATCGTGTTATGTTTTATGGTTTAATATATGATTCATATTAAATATTTTTTCTGTATATATTCAATTTTATTGATTATATATATCTAAATAAAAAAGATGTTAAACTATTTATATTTTTTGCTTTTGTTATTGTAAATAAATTGTTATTATTTAAAAGAATTATTTCTCATAGTTTCTTATCCAATAGACAAGTATTTTATTTAAATATCTAGAATAAAATATGTTTTAATTTAGAATTTCTGACAGAGCTAGTTTAAACAGTTATAACTATTAAAATAATAAAATATATGTGAGGTGAATGATAATCAGCATATATGACAAGTTTGTGTAAAGACTTATGTTTGATGTAGACTTCAGTCTGGTCATTATCTGTGGCAATGATCAAATAAGATTAAATTTTAGATTATAGTCACTTCACAGTGTACATGTTTACTCACTGGTCATTGATGAGCAAATGATCATTACCTTAAAATAATTTTCATAATAATTAGTGGCCAGGTGATCTCATGGTTCCATTGTAATATTCATAGCAAATTTATCAAAGAATTAAAAACTCATTAAAATCCTAAATAATAGAACAGCCAGAGGAATCACTCTTTCAAAAAATTGCTTCAAATTTCAATTCTGTAGTTAAAGAACCTCAATCTTATTTAGCTAGATAGTTATAACGCAAAGTCAATAAATATCACACATAGAGAGTTTTTCCTGTTTTTATAATGCAAATTCTTTTTACATTTATATATTTAGAAAAATATACAATGGACTCACTACCATAGCTTTATACAATATTGGAATATTGTGACAAAAGAATCATATACAGTTTGAAATATATTTATCCTTCTATCTAGTTTAATCTTTATTGACTTAGCAATAAGTGACAGGAGACAGTTTTCAGCAATTTTTGATCAGATTAAATAATGGCTTGAGAATCAAAATAAATTGAAATATTTGGATAGTTTTTAGATAAAAAGGCAGACTTGAATGTTTAGATATGTTGCAATTAATAAGTTAAAAGATAAAGATTTTTTGACACTATGAAATATGGGATTAGTATGATCTATAATGTTTTGGAATATGATATAAAAGTCACATCAGTCAATATGCTTTCTAAATGTCAATGGTATTGAATTTGCTATAATAATATGTAAAACAACTGAATGAAAGAGATATTTTGAAATTTTTTATGGCAAACTGAAGTATGATTATTGTGGAAAAAGCAATATTGTTTGTTTGCAATGTAATGGTATGAAAGATAATAGAAAGATATAGAGAGATATAAATAGGCAATGTGTCAGAATCTGAAAAACATTGCAACAGTAGAAGTTAAAAGATAGGCAAAACTCACTACACATATTGCCACACACAGCAAGCTAGAGTAATCAATGGATGCCAGAAGCTTGTGCATAAAATCTCCATCTAGTGCCTACTCATCCAATATCCCCAGACTAGTTTCTGGCTTGTGGCCTTCGTCTGTGAAACCCGTTTTAACAACAGTTATACACAAGTATAAGAGATGGTGGTCACATGATGTTTATCGGCATAAAAGTTAAAAGATACCATTATAAGATATCAAATCAATTTACAGCAGGATTAAAATGTGATATATGTAGATATACTTTTGCTTTCTCAGATTGATTTTTATAGTAATGGCAAAATTCATCTTGCAATTATTTATTTTTCATTCTCAAACTATTAACAATAATGATATTAACTCTCATAGATAGCTATGGAATAAAATAATAGATCGCTGCGGCTAAACGATGAATTAAATCTTGTTTATATGTTTGTGATATTGTTTCTTTTTATATTATATATCAAATGTCTTAACATATATTTTTGTAGTATTTATTAGATTTTTTTTAAAAAAAAAATGCACACTTCTTAAAATATCAATTTTCTATTACTAAAAGAATTTTTCATATCGTAAATAATTAATAGGAAAAAAATTACAAAGATAAAATATTAAATAAAAATGTATATACTTAAAATTTTTCATAAACAAATTAATCAATAATAATAAAAGTATTTTTTGTTTAAAAAAAATTGACGTTTTACATATATGCTGCACCTTGGACTACATAAGAAGCATTAGCAGAAAAAAGTGATTGACTTTCTAAATAAAATAAAGATGTGATGAGGTAAAGTTTACAAAGTCATTTTAAAACTGAAATGCTAAAACAAATTATAAGATATTGACACGTAATGCTTTAAATTCTTAATAATAATGATCAAGTAAACATAATTCTGTGTTGTGCAATTGTTCAATTTGTATTTGTGTATACTTTATGTATGTAAATAAATAAAAAAAATGATTATAAATAGCAAAATAAAAGTTATTTATTTCATTATATACATATATAAATCCACTAGAATAATACTACAAAAATTTAAAATGTTCATATAAAATTGAAGATTAATATCCTTTGCTATAGCCAGCTTATGACATATCCTGCCATCTTGAGTAGCAATGCATTAATATATATATATATATATATATATATATATATATATATATATATATATATATATATATATATATATATATGTTTGATGATCACATGCTTATCTTGTTCATAACTTAGACTCAAAGTTTGATTAAGTAAGATTTGTTTCCAGCCAATATTTACTTTTGTAGACCATTTTTAAATTTCTAGTTAGTGAATGGTAAATAGATATCTAGTTATTCATACATAAAATTAATAGAGGATAAATAAATATTAAAACATTCATCAACTAGTGTTTGGCAAATTCAATGACTAATATCTAATACTTCAATATTCTTTTTTAAAGAGATGTTGGACAAAACCTTGCCATGCAAAACATATTTAAATATAATTAAAAAAGTTCAAAATAATTCTCTTTTTAATTTAATATATTAAATAAAACTGGGGTTTCTTGTAATTTGCTATATACTAATATAAAATCACTTGATTCTTCCAGCTCATTACAGTGTAATCAGGAGCAATCTCCTATCCAATGTAAAAGCGAGCAATCAGTGGTTACCAGATAATAGGTAAATTTAATTTCTGTTTCCTTAAATTCTATTCCATAAAAACTTGGTATTCTTACTTTGGTCCAATGTAAGTTGTCTTTTATTCAAATGGTATAGATTTTAAATTTCAGATTAGATATTTAATAAAAATCTACAAAACATCTATTTAATTATGATTATTACTTATGAGTATTATTGTAAAAAATTATTGGAAAATACTAAATGGCATAAAGATATAAAGTGATATTTATTATGAAAAATATATAGTATGGTCAACAACAACAAAAAACAATTTTGATAAATGTTTAGTTACAACTACTATTGCAGATATTATATTTTACGAAAAATTTGAAAAAAAAAAAAATAGTCTAAATTAACAATACAAATACATTACAGAAAACTTCAAGATTGTATTAAAAATACTTTTTTTAAAAATAAAGTTGTTTTTCAATGAAATTTTATTAGTTTTAAATCGCAAAATTAAAATTATTTGTTGAATATCTTTATAAAATAATTTAAAAATAATATTAAGACAATGATAATGTTGTAAACATAAACTAAATGTATTAGATTGGTTTTCAGATGAGTAGAGTAAAAAAACATTCAAGTTTCTCAAATAAATGTAAGCGTTGTTTGAAGACTTTTATTTAAATGACTTGTAAAATTAATCATATGATTATTTATGTAAAGTGGACAACTATAACCAACAATAAAACATTGTCTATAATACTTTTCTTTCTGCATTTTTGATTGTGTAATTTAATATTTCAAAAAAATCTTTAAAAACATATTTAAAAATTAACATAGAAAAATAGTTGATTTTTTTTTTGTTAAAAGAAGTCAGTTTTTTTAATTAAATGAAATTTTTATTATATATACAAAAATAAAGAAATAAATTTCCATAGTGGCAAGCCATGACAGAATTTAAAAAGAGAAAAACACCACCATATTGTATAAATATACAGCATATAATGTCCTATATCATTTGGCACTGTTTTAACATGGTAGATTTAATTCTCTACTGATTAGAGATGAAAAACGTTCATTGAAGCAACTAAATGCCATTGATATTCTTAATCTGCCATTTGAGAGATTAATGGCATATAACTGTATGAGCAACTGATTATAAAATTATGATTACTATTAACACACATAATTAATTAACTAAAGTTTAAACTAAGTAAAAATTTATGGAAAAAATTTTTTGTAAAAAAAAATTACATTTTATTTTATTAAATTCTAGTGCATTATAGATAAAGTGGGATGTGAAAAACAATTGCTTTTATAATTTAAATATATAAATCTTTTAAAATACTTTTCTGCAAGGAATAAAAAGTAGTATAATATAAGTGTAGTACAATGTCAAATATTTAAAATTTGCATGATAGTTTTATCATCTATCAATTTATAGCCCAGGTCATAAAAAAACTGCATATTGCTCTTTAAATCTAGGCAACTATATTAACAAATATATATAGAAATCAAAACAATTTCCACTGTTATTTTAATATATTATATTGCATAATGATTTAACTTATGCTTTTAGACTGAATAAAAATACTGGAACAAAAAGCTAAAAAAACATTGATACATTTTAGTAAATGAAAGCTAAAATTAATTTTATGGGCATTAAATATGGATTGAACTAGTCAGTCAAATTGAAACATATGGAAAATATGTCACATTTTTTCTGAATTTCTGTTATATGAATTATTAAGTAAATTAATGTGATCAAAAATAAATTAAATCCAAAAATAAAATGTTCTTATGTAGAAATGAATTGAACAGAAATTATAGACAAAACTGAAAAATGTGATGATTTTTAAACTATCCTTATTAAAATGAGTTATAACTATTGGTATATATTAATAATTTTTCAAATTGTTTTTAAATAGATTTCAATGTGAAAATATTTTAATCCATCAACAATGCATCATACTGCACCACATAATCAATTATTTTGCTAATCATGCTCATCAAAATAATTATAAATATTGTATTTGTACATAATTTAGTTCTAATGACTGATGAAAACATTTTCATATCTTGGGTTGATCCCACCAGTGTAGCTAAGATTTTTTTCAGAGATAACAAATGTAAAGCATTTTTTTATTTATCTGAATTTAATTTATTGTTCATAAAACTTTGAATTTTTATCCATAAGATATATCAATGAGTTAATCATCTGTCTAAAGATAGTATAGCTCATATGGACTACAGCAATGGAATAAAGAAATTTGTGTTAAAAAGGCTTAATTACTTTCACAAAATTTATCAACAGTTAATTGGTTTTTTTAATGATTTAAATAAACTTGAAAATTTTAAACAATTACCAAATTAATACTGAAGACTTAATAGAAAAATAAGTTTGAATTAAATTTTTTTAAAAAATGTCCTTACAAAGATTTTGAAAGTATGATAAATAATAAGCTGATGATAATTTAAAAATTGACAAAATGTTGAATTTTGGGTAATCAAAATAAGCTGAGAACACTAAGAAAGAATAGAAAAATATATTGTGATTTACTCACATGCACAGAAATCAACATCATCATAACTGTAAAGAATTTGTTCACTCTAATTTTTTTTTTTAAAAATGTAGAGATAAAGAAAGAATGAAAAGTTAAAAAACATAGAAGACAAAAAAAAAGATTGGGATAAAAATTGTCGTATACATAATAGAAGTAGGACAGACAAACAATACCATGAGCTCATAATTATTGAGCTATTTACTAACTTATGTGAGTGAAATAGTTTAATAAAAGGAAGTAGATAGAGAATAATAAATTCTAATAATTATTTTTAGTATAATCATATTTGCATTCTTTAATTATTTACAGAGCAGTTTCTACTCCAATCTCTTTCTCATTTAAATTAATTACATAGCAAATTACACAGAAGAAAGAGAATATTCTTGAGGAATGCCTTAGAGAAGCAAGTGAGAAATGCATTTTTCAGAAAAATAGATGTGTAAGATAGTTAAAATGCAGCAAAGTAAAAATATTTTAAAAGAAAGTTATGTGAAGTTAATAAAAATTAAACTCAGTTCATTAAATCAAAGATATGTACATAGGTTATATGAAGGTTCATAATCCTATGATTGTAGCAGGATAATCTTTATAAGATTAAATTATTTAAAATTTGATGATATTGTGAGCAAAGATTTTGGGCAATATCTACAATTACAAATTTCATTTCAGCAATCAATACTAAACAATTTTAAAGATAAAAATAGTTCAAGTTGATAAGGTTTAAATATAACTATTTTTATCATTAGTATAAAAATGAAAGATATATATATATATATTGTAACCCCCCACGGGACCGTGACATTTCACTACCTACTCTAATCCTTGCTTGACGATTCCTTTTTTTGTTGGCACCCGCTGTGTTCTTCCGTCCGGGGATTACATGATGTTTTGCGACGATAATTTCTAACACCCATACACATACGCTTTATTTATTTTATACATAGATTCGAATCGAATCCCAGTAATAGGCGCCAGGAGAACTTTTAGAAGAGTCCGCCACATATGTGCATAAGCCCACTCAATTATATCACAAAACATGCCCGTGCCTCGCTCCAGTCGGAAACATGAAACGAACACAGCCACAATTACCCTTCACACTACCTCCGTTATTATAATCATAGAAGGGCCCGCCCGACATCCCACTGAACAAATTAATCCAACTTAACTTTAGTCTAAAAAGCATCACGACATAAGCATAAAATCAATAAAATCCCACCCCCAAAATATCAACTGCATTCAGCATAAAATCAATAAAATCCCACCCCCAAAATATCAACTGCATTCATTTCCATACAAACAAACTTACGCTAAAGCATTCATTCCGATATATATAAATTTATGTTGAAATTCCAAGCAATTAAATAACAAAAAAAATTAGCTACATAAATATTTATTTAATCTGTTTAATAATGATTAACGCAGGTATGTGATCGGCAAGCCGAGACAATTAACGGTAAACTTCAAATTACTTTGCACATATTATTTCAGACTGTTGATCAGTCGGCAAATTTATTAGGTAAAAAAAATCTCGAACTGCTCATAAATGATTAATATTAATTATACTGTTTTAGATTAATGTCTTTCTAATAGTTCTGGATATTAAAGTTATTTCTTTAAGTGCACAATTGAATATAACAAATTTTACGATAGCTACCTGTGAAATGTAGAACGACTGTAATGGGATCCTGAGCGAATATTATTCTTTAATGAGGTATTCCGGCAATTTGCGCGGTCTCCAAGCGAGCGTGGTCCTAACATGAGGTTCTCCAGTGGTATGAGCATCTTGATGGCAATCAGCTGGACTGGACGCGGAGGTCCGGCGGTCAAGCCGCGAATTCTATATTCAGCAACGCATGGCAGTTAGATTCATAACGTCTAATAAAAAATCAAGTCTCTTAATAATTTCTCTAAAGAAGAGCACAACTGTCCTCTGAAAACGCTGTTCGGCCTTTTTGATCTTTGCCTTCACGCCCTCACACCTTGAATTTTTCTCCTCCAATCAATCCCATGCACCTGTGAGTCCCTTTATTTGATAAGTCCATCGCGTGTCAGCTCAACTCCGAGATTTCTGGGATTGTTGACATTAGTTTGGAATTTAACCGTTTTTCTTAGGTATTGTTTCTCTGGGGACAGAAATCTGAGTCGTACAATAGCGGTGTACACTTTCTCACACCTGTTTCTAATTTTGGCTTGTTTTATCTCGGCGTACCAGCACATATCCTGCCTATTGTTTCAATTTCTAATTTTACATTTACTAATTATGTTTGTACAAATTAATCTGAGATTGCTTGGAATTTCAGAACATATTGCTAATTAATTTAAATTATTTGATAAAAGTTAAACTTGCGTTCAATCATTCTTCTTTAATTAATCAAAAATGAATAAAAAAAAACTACAACGACGGATTATAGATTTATTCTCAGCACACACACACAAAATAATAAAATAACAACAATTTTTACTCTTTTTTTCAATAAATCTGACAGGTACTCTTATATAGCTGCGATCGGCTTTTAGAAACGGCTGTTCTTCGCTTATTATTAAAGCAAGACCGCTTTTATAAAAGTTTTGTCCCTGTCAGTTATTTCGTCCATTGATTATAGTTAAATATACCCCCATACACCTGGGTTTGAATACCATGTAACGCTATTCCGTTATATATCTCCCCGCCCGGTGTAGAGTAAAATCCGATGTTGCGGGTTTTAGCTCTGAGAAGGAGTGAAGTTATTCGGCCCTCTTCAGTGCCCTAGCATTGAATGTTCCATTAATCATTTTTTTTTTCTTTTTGTGCAGCGTCCAACGAATCGACCCCACGCCTTCCTTTCCTTTGTGCGATACGGGTCCCATTATGGCGGCTTTCCCGTCCGTTCGTCTGCGGCTCCGCCTTCCCTTAAAATTTGGATCCGGTGCTCTGCAGTCAGACTTCCCTTTACAACGATTGTTAACGGAGAAAAGACAATAAAACTATTTGGTAATCTAGGGTCTGTCACGATTGACGACAATGGCCAATTGGTTTCGTGCATCCCTGACAGGAGGTATGGGGATGGACCTTTCCGAAGTCCCCGATACAGAACATGATCGATCTCGATCTACGATTTTGGAAAGTCTGGACCGCCCAGCAATAACAATGTTTGGGAAGTGAGCTGGCACGAACTCTAACGAAATGTTTTACATAATTTCCCGCACTTAGGTTGGGCCCGTCATGTGCCAGCCGTCTCCCGGACTTACAAGGTACTCTCAGGTCGACCCACCAACACGTTGGCTCTATAGGCTATAGGCTGCTTTGCGAGCGTTTGATCTGTTTGTTTTTCTATGTTATACCCAAGGCTGGGGTTGGTCATCCCCCCTTTTCCCCTCCGTTTTTTTTTTTTCCTTTTCCATTTCCAATATCATATTCCGATTCTTGTCATAGGTCATACCTGGTTCGTGGCATCTATTTCCCATTCGAATTCCCTTTAACATTTGTCCTTTTGATATCCCTAGTCGTAAACTAATTTTCCCTCCGTCCTATGGGTTAGTATCGGTCCGGTGGTACTCGTTTTCTGGGTTGTTCATTCTTGTACCCCTCCATCGTCCCTCCTGTTCCCTCTTCTAGTTCAAATTTTGCGACCATTTCCCCCATTTCATGGATCCCTTTGCAATCGCTTCCCAGCATCATGTGTCTGAGGGTGGTCGGCATATTGTGTCTTATTATGGAGATGATCTGCATCTCTGTCATAGGGTACGCAGGCAATTGTTGAAGGCTCGCCACCTGCCTATAATAAAATTGAGTGGCCGTCTCATTGGGCCTTCCCCCATATTTCTCCCGGGTGATTCGAAAATACGTCCCCTCCTGGTGTGCCGTGTTCCAGAAACACCGTAAGACTTCTTTCTTGTACTCCTCATATGACCGGGGTTTAAACTCCAGCGTCCTCCACCAGTCTCTCGCTGGGCCCTGTAGGTAGCCGCTGGCAATATTTACTCGGTCAGGTTCTCTCTCCGTAGGTTCTCGAAACAGATTCCTGACGCTTTCGAGGTGGTCCATCGGGTTTTTGTTCATCCCGGCCCTAAATATCTCTATCTTCATCTGTCTCTCCGCCCATACATGACTTGTGTCCCGTTGCGACATCTGCCTTTCCCATCTCTTCTCCATCTCTTCCATCCTTCTACTCATATTCCCATGCCCCCGGTCTGCTTCAATCCTTTGGATCCTCTGTCCCCACTCTCCCATTGTCTCACGGACTTCGTCCTGGTGTTGTCGAATTTCATGACACACCTCCTCCGTCTGCCTGATGGCTTCCTTCATCACATCTTGACGTCTCTCGCCCTTTCCTACATCATCCGTTAGGACCTCAACCTTCTCCTTTAGCTCACTCAGGTCTGCCTTCGTCCTATCCATCTCCATCGCATTCTGATTTATCTCTTCCTTAACTTGGGTTAAACTACTCTCTTCCCCTTTGTTCTCTTCTGGCTTCCTTTCCTTTCCCCCGAGTAGTTGCCTTATCTCCTCTTTAAACTCTTCCCTCTCTCTTCTCCGCTCTTCTCTATCTTCCCTCATTTCGGCCATCATCTGCGTCATCATTCTTATTAAGATTTTAATGTCCCCTTCCTTCTGCATGTCCTGTTTTTTAAATTGGATGGGACTCTCTCCCGTCTGTTCCCACATGCTTTCATCGGTATTGTCTTCCATTGTTTAATATTTAGTTTATCTTTGGCTATAATAATCCACGACTCGTCACCTACTACTCCGTGGGTCCCCCTGACTGTCTTATCCTATCCTTCGATGCTCATTGCCCTTCAAAATTCCCACAGCTCCTGTCCTTCCTTCAATTTGGTTCCTCACGCTCAGATTATCCCAGGTCCCACTGTTCCCTTCATTTATATACGGTAGCCCTCGGTTATATTCACGGTTATACTTTACTTAACTTTTATATATATATATATATATATTTTTTTTTGTGGTCATCTACATATCCGTGTCGTTTATACGCAACGTCCCTTTTATTTTTAAGTAACACGAAAACTAACAAGATCCCAGATACAGTTCATTCCCTTTTTCAAGAATACACTAATATTAAAATGATTTTCCTTTCCTTTTTTTTTTTTTTTTTCGATTAAAATTATTTGCAGTTGTCTTATTAGTATAGAAATTAATTTACGAGTTGCTTCCTTTGATACACGATAATTCCTCCACGGAATCCCGCTATTCCACAGCTTTCTACAAATATCAGTTATATCCGGCCACTTGATTATTTTATTAATACTACTAGAACTAAATCCCCTTCCCACTCTCTCAAGCAATATTTAATAGTTTCTTTTTTTTTCACGATAATTCCGAAAATTTTCCCCCTGCTTTAGTAGACAATTTGTTCAGTTATTTCGAGCGCCCTCTTTTTAGATTTGCTTTCGTTGTTATTAACATCAGCTGTACTCACGTCGGTTCTGCCATTTGAAACAACAGTTTCGCCGCACGTTGACGCGCCAAATGTAACCCCCACGGGACCGTGACATTTCACTACCTACTCTAATCCTTGCTTGACGATTCCTTTTTTTGTTGGCACCCGCTGTGTTCTTCCGTCCGGGGATTACATGATGTTCTGCGACGATAATTTCTAACACCCATACACGTACGCTTTATTTATTTTATACATAGATTCGAATCGAATCCCAGTAATAGGCGCCAGGAGAACTTTTAGAAGAGTCCGCCACGTATGTGCATAAGCCCACTCAATTATATCACAAAACATGCCCGTGCCTCGCTCCAGTCGGAAACATGAAACGAACACAGCCACAATTACCCTTCACACTACCTCCGTTATTATAATCATAGAAGGGCCCGCCCGACATCCCACTGAACAAATTAATCCAACTTAACTTTAGTCTAAAAAGCATCACGACATAAGCATAAAATCAATAAAATCCCACCCCCAAAATATCAACTGCATTCATTTCCATACAAACAAACTTACGTTAAAGCATTCATTCCGATATATATAAATTTATGTTGAAATTCCAAGCAATTAAATAACAAAAAAAATTAGCTACATAAATATTTATTTAATCTGTTTAATAATGATTAACGCAGGTATGTGATCGGCAAGCCGAGACAATTAACGGTAAACTTCAAATTACTTTGCACATATTATTTCAGACTGTTGATCAGTCGGCAAATTTATTAGGTAAAAAAAATCTCGAACTGTTCATAAATGATTTATATTAATTATACTGTTTTAGATTAATGTCTTTCTAATAGTTCTGGTTATTAAAGTTATTTCTTTAAGTGCACAATTGAATATAACAAATTTTACGATAGCTACCTGTGAAATGTAGAACGACTGTAATGGGATCCTGAGCGAAGATTATTCTTTAATGAGGTATTCCGGCGATTTGCGCGGTCTCCAAGCGAGCGTGGTCCTAACATGAGGTTCTCCAGTGGTATGAGCATCTTGATGGCAATCAGCTGGACTGGACGCGGAGGTCCGGCGGTCAAGCCGCGAATTCTATATTCAGCAACGCATGGCAGTTAGATTCATAACGTCTAATAAAAAATCAAGTCTCTTAATAATTTCTCTAAAGAAGAGCACAACTGTCCTCTGAAAACGCTGTTCGGCCTTTTTGATCTTTGCCTTCACGCCCTCACACCTTGAATTTTTCTCCTCCAATCAATCCCATGCACCTGTGAGTCCCTTTATTTGATAAGTCCATCGCGTGTCAGCTCAACTCCGAGATTTCTGGGATTGTTGACATTAGTTTGAAATTTAACCGTTTTTCTTAGGTATTGTTTCTCTGGGGACAGAAATCTGAGTCGTACAATAGCGGTGTACACTTTCTCACACCTCTGTTTCTAATTTTGGCTTGTTTTATCTCGGCGTACCAGCACATATCCTGCCTATTGTTTCAATTTCTAATTTTACATTTACTAATTACGTTTGTACAAATTAATCTGAGATTGCTTGGAATTTCAGAACATATTGCTAATTAATTTAAATTATTTGATAAAAGTTAAACTTGCGTTCAATCATTCTTCTTTAATTAATCAAAAATGAATAAAAAAAACTACAACGACGGATTATAGATTTATTCTCAGCACACACACACAAAATAATAAAATAACAACAATTTTTACTTTTTTTCAATAAATCTGACAGGTACTCTTATATAGCTGCGATCGGCTTTTAGAAACGGCTGTTCTTCGCTTATTATTAAAGCAAGACCGCTTTTATAAAAGTTTTGTCCCTGTCAGTTATTTCGTCCATTGATTATAGTTAAATATACCCCCATACGCCTGGGTTTGAATACCATGTAACGCTATTCCGTTACAATATATATTCATTGATATGATAAATAGAAGACTTTTACTAATCTTATTGATATAAATATTCAAAGTATAATGAAAATTTTCATGTATTTATATAATTAAACTTCAACAACAGTATAATCATGCAAACAACTAATTAAGTCTGAAAATTTCAGGCTAAAATCATACCATATAAAAATAGTATTTTGTCTGGCTTAGCTTAACTTAAACATAAATTCACTTTTAACTTAGTTCTCTAGATATTGTAAGAGTTTAAATTCAGACTTATGAGCAATAAAGCTGTTAAATGTACAGGAAAGAAATTGAAAACTATTTTCATTTGATATAATTTAAAATATATTCAAACCAATGAATGCTAGATAATTAAAAGGAGACCAGTAATCAAGAAAAAATAGTAAAATAAGCAGAAAAAACTAGATTATGTTGAATAGTTTATTATAGATGGGAATAGATATGATAGTGTTAAAAATTTTTGTTTTCTAGTATAGAATAAATTAAAATTAATTTTTTTTTTGCTTATAGTGATAACAACAAGATATAAGCAGAATTAAAAATAAAATGTACCAATGATGAGACTTTTTGCAAAGTTCTTTATGTTTGAATAAATTTTTTATTATAATTAATGTTGTGACATTTAATTAGATCCAAAGTTCTTATTTAATAAATAACTTGTAGAAATTTATATTTCTGGTACATCATCATAACATGATAACGTTTTATATGATATTAAAATATAATTTCTGTTATATATATATATATATATATATATATATATATATATATATATATATCATATAGACATATATAAACTACAATTTGAATCATAAGTGTCAAACTTTTTCTATTCACATCTTTGATGTAATCTAATTTAGTTTGAAAAAAAAAAACATAAATAATGTTAATTAGTTAGTTTAGGGATTTATTAAGATAGAGATTATGATACAAGTACTACTCTTGGTTAAAAATTAATATATGTTTTTATTATGGTAATCTCTAGTTTAATAAATAATTAATACAATCATTTATATATTTTTCTAAAATAGAGGGTTTCAAAAGTGGAAGTGCAGGATGTTTGATACTTGTAGTTCTGTATTATAATAATCTAAATTTGATAAATACTGAATAAATAATATAGACATGTTATAGAATATTGTGATTTGATCCAACTGAATAATTCTGGCTCAGCAAGAAATACATCTCAAGGTCATTTACCTTTTTTAAATATCTTTATTTCTATGTTTCAAAAATATGAATAGAATGTTATTTTAATATATCTAGTGTGTATATATATATATATATATAATTATTCATAATCAATTCTCTATCCAACTTTTATTGCATAATATTATTTTCCCATTTCTATTACTAAATTTCTTTATTTCCAAAACAAAAAAAAAACAATTCCATTTTTATTGTTTTCTTATATTTATTATTTATATTCTCAGATTGCTTGAAAAATGATGCACAGAGGTTTCATTATACATAATGTTTGTATTTGTGTAATTATAATCATAGAATTATCTCTCAATAATTAGAATACTTAATTTTTTTTAAAGTATTACATAAATACACACTCTATATAATATGAAAAACATATATGTGTATAATTCATTAAAGAAATTAAAGTAAATAAAAATTTACCATTCAGTAATTTCAGATTTTTTTTTCTTCACTATTACGGTGAGACCCGGGCCACTATAAACAATAGAGTAGCTCAACACAAATACTTATACAAAAGAGTATTAAGCAGAAATGAAGGCAGCTCAGTATTTGTGGATCCCCAAAAAGAGGCTAATCATGAATTTGAACCTGCATGTGCTGAAATAGTTTCCACTGAGAGAAATGACATCAAAAGGAAGGTGAAAGAAGCATGGTATATAGCAAGAGACTTGAAGGCAATAAACAGGAAGGATACATGCTTTTCTATATCAAAGAGATGGACAATATAGATGAGCTTGCATAGATTTGCATAAATTATTAGGTTTGGAGGTTATGAATATGGAGTCAAATGCTCTGAAAGTGCTTAGCCTTAAGAAATATTAGTGTAATTTATTATGAATTTAATTTCACTATATAAGTCAAGCATATTAAATCTTACATAAATAAATATAAACTTCGATGATGGGTTAAACATGAACATAGAAAAAGAAAGATCAAGAAATAAAATAATCTTTGATAGCCATTGTAGTGAAATATCATCTTCAACAAAAGAATGGGGAAGGAAAATACATTATTGACCAAGCTAGTTATAAACTCAGTAGTAAAAGTTTTTTATAATTTATTTTTTTAGCTAAAAGTCTTATTTTCTGACCATAGCTGAATAGTTAAATTGTTTAGTTATTTGATATCAAACTTACTTGGGAAATCTTTAGCTGAAACAAATTCCAAATGTTTTTACCCAAATTTGAACTCCCTCTTTTGGACATGGCAGATAAAGATGCTATTAATTATATTCTAAACCATTTTCTTACTGTAGAAATAAATAAAACAAAGGTATGACAAATATACTTACATAATCTGTTTTGACTGTAAAATCTTAGAATATTACTTAAAATAATTTATTTGCATTTAACTTTCTTTTTGTAATATAATAAATGCTTTATAGAATTTTTAAAGATATATTTACTTGTATGTTTTCAACTCTTAATGTTTATTAACATTATCAATTAATTATAAAATTTTATTTTTATTACACGCAAAGTCTCTTTAAATATTTGATATATAAAGAAAGACTATTTTAAGTTTAGATTATTATAAACATTAAAAAAAAAACAAACAGTATTCTAAATACTAATAAATAAAATATAAATATACATTAAGATCACACTGCTTTCAATCTGCTTCAAGACTTGCATTTTTTAAAAATGTGAATGAATAAAAAATAAGTCGAATTAATTCATTTTAAAAGGTTAAAAAAGCCATTAAATGTAAAAATATTATAAATGGAATACTCATAAATTCAACCAATCAAGCAAAAGCTAAAATACTGCATGCTGGGATATAATTTTTTTTAATAAAATATATGTATATAATTTATTGTTATTTATATTTAAAAAAAATGTTTATCTCTCTTAAACAAATTAGAATTTCAGGTAGTTCAACAAAAGTCTAAAACCATTTGCAATTTGATTGATAATTTCATTCTATATGAATATTTTTATGAACAACAATCTATTTTCAAAGTACGTCTATAAATGTTATTTCATCGACTAAATTTCTGCGCTGGTGGACGATTTACAGTATAGGATAGATTTGATGAGTGATGCACTAATAAACACTAACAAATTGAAAATACCTACCTATTTATTGTTTATAACTACTAATATATATATATATATAAAATTGATATAATAAAAAGTATACTAAATGACCAATGAAAATGATTTTATGATTTCATAAAGTTTTATTAAGAAATAAATATTTAATCATTTTAATATAAAAACATATCATTGCTTTCCATAAATTATTTTTAAACTATTTCCTGTTAAAGATTCATTATAAAACAAAGACTTGAGTATTAAATAAATACATAACATTCTTATGTAATTGCAAATGTTGCATCTCATTTTTGAATTTTAAATAGTACTTATACTTGTTGCATTATATTTTATTTTAATAATACTATGTATAAGTAAGATTTCTGAGCTTTTTTCCTAACTCTTTAAACTAAATTTATTAGATGTCAACATAAGTTTTTTTTCCAACATGTCTACGTTGTTATATGTTATCTACTAAAGAACAAATTATTGTACAGTATATCTAATTAAAGACTGTTTGTGACTAAACTACCTACGACCATAATTTCTGATTTTTTGTTACAATTTGATCAGATTCTGAACTCATACAATAACAATGCCCACCAATAGTACATAACAAAATAATGTTTAAATTAAGAATTAACTATCAATCATTAATAAGCAATACCTGTTCAAGAGTATTTTCCACTATCTTGTAGAATAAAATGTTGATGATATTTTCTGATATTTAAATAGTTTTTTTTCTATCAATGTTTTTCTCTCATCTACTAGATATATTTTTTCTTTTAATATTTTCAGTCATTAAAGTTACTATAATAATTATCAGTCATCTTCTTGCCTCTTGTAAAATATAATTTTATTTTTACAATATTATATTTTTGTCTTTTAATTACATACACAGCAATTTCTCTATAAAAGTATTTTTTTTAATTTTATCTCTCTTTTTCTCTCTCTTTCTATATGCGTGATATATATTTGTAACTAATCAGATCTTTAGGTTTGTACAACATTCTTCTAAAAAAGTGATATTAAATCTGGAAATATCATCCAGCACAAAATTTTAACATTAGACTTTCTCACACATGTAGATCAAATGAGCCCTGAAATCCACACAGAAACTCTGAAATCTGAATGTATTAGTAATCAGTTATACATATGTAAAGTGTTTATGTTATCAATGTATCAGAAGCCACTTTTCATATTGATTGGGGTAATTTTTATTCACATTATAAAGCAGAATATTTATTTATTACAGTGTGATTTTTTTTTTACCATATGACATTATACTGTAAAAAGAAATTATTTTTGGTCATTACAAAACATAATAATAGATTTCTGTAGATTTTAATAATGATTCACTACAAGCAAAAATAGATTATCTCTAGATGGCCATTGAAATAAACATATGGTATGCTTCATCATCATTTGATGATTCAATTTCTTCTTCTTTACTGCAATACTTTACTATTGCTCTTACTGTTTTGTGTAATTTGGATCAATCAAATATCATTTATTTTATTCAATGTTTTTTTCCTCTATTAAGGAATGATGCATAAATAAATTACATTGTTAATATAGAAAACAATTTTCTTGATAAATAAACAAGGAATAAACATAAGTAAAAACAAGTAACCAACAAAAAATAAAACTTTAATTTTTATATATTTCTGATCATTTTTTTCATTAATGTCATAGTTTCAATCACTAGCATTTTTAATGTCATTATCATCAGAGAATTTATTATTGGATAATACATTTTTCAATCGGCCATGCATATGAATTTAACTAATTATTTAATTTCTAACTTTAAATGACTAACATTTTTTTGTCCTCTATAGTTTATTAAGTGTGGTTATGTACATTAGCATTTATTTGAAAATTGCATGTGCACTAAATGTAATGGCTTTAATAGAATCATAGTATTCATATGTATATTTCGATTTACGTGTAGAGAGCCGAATAATAAAGACAATCATAATGATGACTATTTAAAGTTATCATTATGCCACTATTAAATACTTTGAAATGAACCATTATAAGTCAGCAATATTTAAGAGTCAAATTAAACAAATATTTTTTCCAATTTATAATCTACTAATAACTTATAGAAATAATTATCCTTTTAAACATATACAGTAAGATGAATTGTATATTTAAATTTTTAGATTTCTCATTGAATGTTTTAGTTTGAATTCACTGATTCACATCGCATTTTGACACATGACAGCCAATATTATCCACATCATGCATTTAATAACAACATTTTAATAATATTTTATTCTCATGCTATTGCCAAAAAGAAGAGTCTGCTTTAACACATTCCTTATCTGTCCACTTTTAATAAGTTTTATTTAACATTCTTTTACAATACTTAAATAATGATATGTTACTAAGAATAATATAATCACGTAATTATAAATACTCCAGACTATATCACAAGAAATATGTTTTTTTTTTAAAAAAAAAATAACTTAGCGATTCTCAGTTCATATTTATTTTAACTTAAGTATCCAACTTGATTTTAAATAATGCAATAATATTAAAATATTTCAGTATTTAATAGATTTTTCTATGCACTCATAATCCTCATAAGAATAATTATAAAATTATTTTAAATCTAAGTCAAGCATTGATGGCCTAGCAGTTAGTATAGCTGCCTTCCCAGCACCTGGCCCGAGTTCGCTTTCCGGTCAACGCATTTGGCATATGAAAAAAAAAAATCTAAGTTTTAGTTTTTATACTTTTATAAAATTATTTTTAACCCATTACTTATTCATAGCTAATTTAAATTACCAGTTTTACTTTTCAATTATTAGAAATGGAAATTTAAATATAAACATTCCCTAATTAATAAGAACATTTCTATAACATATTTCTTTCTAATGTAATAATTACTTGCATTGAATCTTTTTTTTTTTAAATTGACGCTTCTATTGTTGTAAATCTCATGCATACATTAACAATTAAAATGATTAGTACATTGCAGATATTAATTTTTAACTTTGCTAATATCCATTTTCATATTTATAACTAATAAATATAAACACTGGAATGTTAATATAATCCGATACATTATCATTTATTAATTATAAGTTCATGATAATGATATAAATGATTTATTCTTCAAACTATAAATATAGATGCAACAAACAAAACTAAAGAATAATAAAAAGAAAATAAATAAATAATCAATATTGTAACGAAGTATTTATTTAGATTTATTTACAATATTTTCTAATTATAGTTATTTTTTAATTAAATGCCAAGCATTTATCTTATTCAGGTTCATTCTCTCTTTTGGATGTATACCAGAGGCTCATTTTTTAAAATCAAATGATGACAACAATATAAATATTAATGCAAAATATCCTTCTTTGCAGAGTCAATAAACAAATTAATCCAAGATTCAAGACATTAAAATGCATGTGATTTATAATTAATACACTCACTGGTTTCATCGTGTCCATTATTATAATGAATATTGAAAAAAAGAGATCAACCCAATTGATTTACAGATAAATTTATTAATCTCATATTTATCAATTTTATTATTTTGTTATATAAATTTTAAAATAGATTACTGATGTGATATAGAAAATAATAAAATTAATAAATATGTGACATTAATGAAATTATCTATGAATCAATTGGAATGGTCAATTTTATCAATACTCATTATAATGATGGGGATTAATAACAAATCACATGCATTTTTGTATCTTCAATCTTGGGTTAATCTGTTTATTGGTTTTACAAAATAAGGATATTTTGTATTAATATTTATATTGTTATCATTTGATGAAAAATGGGTCTATGATATGAATTGAGAAAAAACTTATCCATTTAGCCAATCTCATAATAATAGAAATATTTTTAATTATAGTGATAATAAAATTAATATAACACTAATATCCTGTATGATTTGGGATAATAGTTAAGGAGAAAATTCTGGAACTCAAGTCACTTGAATGTGGCCCAAATTTGTTATTTGGTGTTCAAACTTATGAACTCTGACCAAAAACATTACTCAATTATTTTTGCTACTTCTGCTGTTATTACTTCTACTATTATTATTATTATTATTATTATTAACACTATTGCTGCTACTACTATTATTAATAATGACATATAAATAAAATGTTTCTATTAATTGAATAGCTAAAATCTTGCACAACTTTTCTAGAATTCTTTTTACAAAATCCATTTATGACTTTTAGAGTATTTGTTTTATTTTAAATTATTTAATTTTTAAAAAAATTCAAATATCAAACAAAATATTGTGCTACATACTAACCACTGGGCTATTAATAACATCTGAATGTATTTGGAAGAATATAATTAAAGTTTTGGGTTTTTTAAAGACCTTTAACAAAATAGATGATGAAAATAGTTCAACATACATGTACTGTCTCCTATCACATTACCTATAATAATTAACTTCTTTTAATAGTTAAAAAAATGTTTATATTATTATAATTCAAAAACATTAAGCTCACAAAATGTGAAAATAATTGTATCAAGAAATCAATAAGCTATTATTAACATGCTATGATTATCAATTTAAGTTTTATTATTTGATCTTAGTTCCTATTGATAATTCTAAATTTGACATGAATATATTAAGTTTTCATATACATGTATTAATTTCTCTGTTTTCATTTATTTATTTCAATAAATAAGTAAATGAAATTACAAATGCTGAGCTAATATTTTTTTTTGTTTTAAAGATATTTAAAAAACTTTTCTCACCAATTTTTAAGAAGAATTTCAAGTTTAGTAATTAAGACATTCGCCTATCCTATAAAGCTTTACTTCAAATTATTTCAGATATCTGTAATAAAATAATCAAATTGTTCATAACTTGTGAGATCTTGTGACACTTCAGAATCTGAAGTGACAGACTCAACCTTTGATTCAGAGATCTTTATTTCTTGAGTTCACCACACTACAATTGCACTACATCAAGAAGGGCTCAGATAACTGTGATTTCTAACCAAACTTATACCTTTTTTTCATGTCATATCAAACCAAGCTAGCTATTCAATTATGGGCCAGCTAACAAGATTTCCAGCTATTTTTAGCTAGATGATTTCCACAAAACTATTAAACTTTTCATGTATTATGGATTACCAAATTTTGTGATATTACTTTTTTTCTATATTTCTTCCATTTTATATCCAAGATTTGAAATACATTGTATGACAAATTTTTTTGAATAGGCAACAGTAAATACTGCATTTATTTGTGTTCGCATAAAGATATTTACATTAAACCTTTTTTTATTATTCTCTAGTATTGTTTATAAATATCACTATTTTATTTAGAAAAAAATATTCTTATTTTTAATTAAATAATATTAATAATAAAAATATTCTATTTTCACTTATATAAAACAATGTTTTATTTTATCTAAAGTACTAAAATATCTTTTTATTATTAAAAAACTTATTAATTATTCAGTGTATTGTAACTTGACATTATTGTAATTCCCTTAAATTAAGCTTTTGCTATTTTTTAATGTGTGATTTAAAACAAAATACATAATGATGATGATGATGATAAAGAAATTTATTAATTTACAAAATATTTAATGCTTACACTAGAAATAGAATTATACTCTATGAGGTTATTTAAAATAAATATTGGCATTTCAATATTTCAGAAGGATTATGCTACACTAGCTTTTTATTAGTAAAAATTAGTCACTTGTCACATGACTTATATAGCTTGCATTACCAATATGTAATATATAAAGAAGCTGCTAATAGCTCTAAACAAGCTTATTTATTTATTTTTTTTAATGATAAATGCTACAAGAGAAAGTACCTGAAGCCTTTATCTATGATGGTCCCCATCCCCAGACCGGTTTCGAGCTATGGCTCTTGTTAGTGAAGAGCTAGGACATTAGATTCAAAATACTAACTCAAGCCTTAAATATTATGAAAAAGATCTAAATCTTCAGTCACCTACATGTCTTAGTAAAATTAGGAATTATTTGTTTAAATATTATTTTGTTAAATAGAGCTATTTCTCTATAAAAATGGAAAAGGGAAAAATAAACTAAATAACTGCTGAGAGAGAATAAATTAATGTATATATGTAAGGTATTTCTATCTTTATTTATTCTATTCAAAATTATTTAAAAATTTTATGTAATTTTTTATAATCTTTAGAGAGAATATTTTTTATTTCAAAGAACAAAATAATAGTGAATGAATTTTTAAAAAAATATAATAGTTAATGAAAATATGAAAATAGCATATTTTATTAAAATAAGTTTGTAATAAATAAATTGCCAATTTATAATTTAATTACATATATTACATCAACTTATTTTATTAATAAACATTAAGACTTAAAAATAAAACTTTAAACTAGATTAAATGTAAAGAGACAATGAAAAAAAAATTAAATTCTAATAAAATACACAAGTTTTTAAAGTTATTTTGATTAATGAAACAATTATTTTAAATATGAGTAAATATAAAAAAATTCAGTGATATTATATATAAGTTTTCAGATATAGCTTAATAACATTCAAAAAAAAAAGGACACTATAATTTGCACTAATGTATATCCGAGTAATTGTGTGTGTGTGCATGCAGAAACCTAGAACATGGAAATGAAAAAGATTACTTGATGTATAACTTAAAAGATATCAGTTTACAAGATATACAAGCAGATATTGATGAAAAAATTAGAAACAGTTAAATCACTATATCTGAATAACATGTTCTGTGCATTACTAATAGCCAAGGCAATGCCTGAGCAGGGTATCATGTATTGCACCAGTTATTTGGATAATATAAAATTGTTATAATTTTGAGTATTAATACTTATTCAAACACTCTTTATCTTCATCATATATGATGCAATCAATTATTAAGTATTCAAAATAGCAAATATCTTTCAGTTTTCTTTAACCAAATACTACATGAAAGCCAGAAAGAGATTTTTTAAACATTTACATTTTTCCTAAACTCAGAAATACTATTTATAGAAAAGCAGTTATGTCAGAGTTTTAGGAATATGTTAGTTTTTTAGTCTTAAAAAAGATAAGAAGTTCTCAAGCATTGGTGGCCTAGTGGTTAGCATAGATGCTTCCAAGCAGCTGGCCTGGTTTTTTTTACTGGTCAATGCTTTGACATATGGTGAAAAAAGATAAGAAGTTGAATAATAATAAAATCACCACTACAGGTTTATATGTATAAATTAAAAAACAATACTTTTTGCAATTTTAAACACATCTCTTGTGATGGCTACTAAAAGCATTTATATATATATATATATATATATATATATATATATATATATATATATATATATATATATATATATATATATATATATATATATATATATATATATATATAAAGAAACTATCATTAAAGTAACTAATCTATATGAACAAATAAAATATAAGCAATAAATTATATAAGAATCCTGATAATCAGTGATATTCATATCAATATGAATCAAATGATATTTTTCACTAGTAAACCATCTATTTACACATCTGAAAAAAAAATTAAACAAATCAGCAATACATTTTTCATTAGAGATTCAATTTTATTAGACATTAATAGTAATATCAAATGCTGGACTCAGGCTACTGGTATGGTTCTCATTGAAAAATAGTAGAATGACTTTCTGGAAAAAAAAGTTAACTTCATGTAAAAGATAAGCAGTTTCTAACCAGAAGTATTTTTTGATAACCTATAGAATACACTATTAAATTATCAAATAAATAAATATATTCCTGATAGTTTATTTTGTTGTTGTTTTTTTGCAGTACTGTTTTCATTCATTATCCATTTCTCTTTTATCTCATTGACTTCAGTCATTTAGGTCAGTTTATAACTTACTCATAGATAATTTTTGGATTCATATATTTTTTCCAGCAATAATAGAATTGCTTGTATAGTAAGTTTATTTTTATTCATTAATTATTTCAATAACAACAATATTATATTGTGAGGAAATTAATTATTTACCAAAGATCACATGACATTTTATTTACAATTATACTAATTTATAAAAGAAACTGTTACTTAATTTAAATAAAAAATAATTAATGTTTACTACTCAGAAGTTTATAAAAAGTTTGAGCAGTGTCAGAATGGGATTATGTTCCCTAGGACTTGAACTCCAGTGTCTTCCATTCTACTACCTCAGCAAATCATGTGATACCATAAGTTAAATATACTCCTATTTGTGCTTATATAATAGAATGATCAGATACAATTATTAATCAAATAAAATAAATATTTACATATGTAAAAAATGTTAGCTTTATGTTGGATAGATATATAATTATTCATTTACGTTTGTTATTGCTGGTGAATGTAATGGACATCAAAACGTGAACTTCTTCATGCTACAAACAATAAATGTCAGATCTACTTTATGAAACAAAAATAATTATTATAAACCATGACATAAATATTACATGAGTAAGTATTTCAAATTTACAACATATGCATTTGAATTTAATATTATTGTGACATTAGAAAGATATTTTGATAAAAAATCAATTTAACCCTATTGATAATATTTTCTGCATCAAATCATTGTTCAACTTTCTAATTCATCGGTTAGATCAATCTCAATGTCCAATTCTGAGATAATATTAATTAGCTTTACTGATAAAACTAAAGGTCGAATATATATATATATATATATATATATATATATATATATATATATATATATATATATATATATATATATATATATATAAAGCCATGATACAATATAAAAATAATTTTAAAATCTAAACTAAAAACTATATTTATTAATAAATCAGACTTATTCTTTTGTAAAACATTATTAATAGCTTGATTCAGGAATTAATTCATCTCGGAATCCTTGTTATAATAAAGGGATAGCAGAATCAATAGTTAAAGATTTTTAGGTTGATTTTTAGATGAAGACAGTAAAATAATCTCAATCAAATGCGTGAAACTGTCTGATCATATCATATGATTCCCAAACAACGGGCAATATAAATATTTATTTTCTTATAAAAATAAAATAAAATTTTCTACTTAAGTAAATTAGTTTGAATTTTTGTACTATAGTCAACATTGCTTTTAAAAAGCAATATTTAATAACAAATTCGTTAGATTATTTTTTTACCTTATTAAGTATAAATTGAAATGTATTAACTATATAATTTATTTCCATTTGAGTTTTATTTGGAAAAAATAAATAAATGCATGCAATGCAAGATTATTGACAAATCATAGTGATAAGAAAATGTTATATAAATTGTTCTAATCAGAAATATTAATTTTTTAAACAAGTTTTAAGTTAAATTTTATTATTGTTTAAAAACTGTTCTAGTTTTAATTTTGTAATCCATGCCATAGTTTCAATATTATTCTTGAATTGACATTTTGTTTATTGAAGTTATTATTTTGAAAAGGGAAACAAATCTAAATATATCTAAAAATCAAATTTAAATTTTTATTTTAATATAAAGTAGAATAATTCAGTTTTTTAACAGATATCTAATATACACATATATAAAAAACATGAAAAAAGTTTGATCTCTTTTTTTGCAATTCTTACCTCTAAATTAAAATAATCCAATTGCTTTTAGAAAGCTTTTAAAGTTCTTTCTGCCAATTTTTATTTTTATTATTTTTTTATTCCGTGCTTAAAAAGATCTGAAAGAAAAAATAAAAATACAATTATTTATAAAAAATAAAAAAAAGCCAGTTATAAATTATGAAATGATTTTGTTTCTATCTTTCTTTGAAATTTATGTTAGTGTACCATTTAATAATTAAAGAATTGATACATATAGATACCATAATTTAAAAAAAAAAAATGTATGTACATATGTATGTGTATATATATATATATATATATATATATATATATATATATATATATACAAACAGGTTTAATTGTCAGGAATAAAGAAAAGAATTTGTAAAGATATGTTCAATATTTTTCAAGAGAAATAGGAAAAACAAGGTTTTTATCACGAGATTAGTAAAACATGGATTTTTTAAAAGTTATCCTTTTTTATTTATTTTTAGTTAAAGGTACTAAATACCCATTTATTGACTAATAATCTAGTACAGTTTATACAGGAAACAATTACAGACTTCTTGAAAGCTCAATATTTTTTTCAGTATTTGAATATTACATCGCTTCTCTAAACAACTAGCAATTTTATTATTATTAGCATTAATTTACTTAGTAATAAATAAATAAATAGAGAACTAGAATGACAAAGATATGAATTTCTGAAAAAAAATTTAAACTTGCTTGGAGTCTGATAAAATTTCTTATTTCTTCCAGGTTTGAATCTTAGGTCATAAAATGATACATGGTTGAACTAAGTACTATGCCAAGCAATTCATATACACATTTATTACAATTTTAATTGTTAACAAAAATGAAAACATTTAATTTAATTTCTACATCAATATTTCTGAATAAAGCTTGGACATTGCTAAAAAGTTTGCAGTTTTATATTTTATATAAGAATTTATTTTAAAATTGCAATAACTCATTTTAGGAGTATTACAGAAATATAACTTGAGAATTGATGTAAAAGTAGTAATGCAGTATTTAATTGATAGGAACATATTAAAATAATTTTAAATTATAAATTTTTCTAAGTAATAGTAATATTAAAGGCCACAACTTAGGTAAGAAAATTTTTTTTTTAAAGTTATCATTTTAGTTAGCTAAAAAATGTGCTCCCTAAATTCAATGATTACATTATATATATATATATATATATATATATATATATATATATATATATATATATATATATATATATATATATATATATATATATATATATATATATATATATATATATATATATTATGGGTTCATCCATGTTAAAAAATTTAAATATTAGTATACCAATGATTCAACTAGACCACACTAAGTCATCTACTGGGTGATAAAAAGTAGTGAGTTGCTTGTAGATGCACTCACAATCACTGACTTGAAATAAATATTATAAAGTTCCACCAATAGCAAAATGTTAAATCAAGAAGGTTTTAAAAAAATCTTTCCAAATAGGAGGAAGTTGGCATGTATCATTGCACTTATTAATACATTATGGTCTTTTATGTATCTCACTGGCTTCTCTCATCTTGCACTGGTTGAGATTATCACATCTAAGATATCATCCTGGTACTAGAAAAATCAATTTTATGACCTGAATCTATAGTATGGAGTGAGAAAGTGATGCTGCTGATGAGTGTTGTTTAACTGCATTAGCATGCTCATCTCTCCCATAACAGTGATGTGATGATTACTTATACTTATGAAAGAAGCTTTACAATTTTTACATGAGATTTGATAGAACACCATGAGATTCAAGAGGGATTGAATCCTTAGGCTTGGCTTTTATATTGCTGATCTTTTGATGAGTAGAAAAACACTGTATGTAGATTATATTGCTTTAATATATGTCCAATACTGTCTGTTGTTCCTTTTTACATATGAAACACAAATCCTAGTAGCTGGATTTTATTTTTATTTTGTCCAATATGGGTTTGAAATAAGGCTTTTTAAATAAATTTATAATTATAACTATTTGCTAATAAGAAGCACTATTAATGTGATTTATTTTTTCTTTCAGATGTGACTTATCTGAAAAGTTAATTGTTCTATTTA
>JAQFVV010014706.1:0-17500 GCA_028023455.1 Epiperipatus broadwayi
TAATTCAATATTTTAATGGAAGGTTTTAGAAATATTGAATGGGTGGTGTTATCTATTTAAATTAATTTTATTAGAAAGCACTATACCTAAAACAACTGCCCTAAGTGAAGAGTTAAAGTAAACTGACAGCTGTCAGTTTACGTTAAAAAATCAGTATAAATTTAAATTTGTTCCACAAATACTACATACTAGTATCAGACACTACACACAATCAATATATTAAAAATTAAACAGGACAGAATATCACTCACAAAACATTCTCTGCATGTAATACTGCTAAGAAGATGGGTGCGTGCTCACAATTTATATATCTACAATAATATTCTGTCTCATGGACAGATCCAGAGAGTAATAATGTCACCAATATTTCCATTTTGTTCTCTTCATTGTTTAGTTCTTCAATTTCACATAACTCTTCCCATGTCTCATATCATTGAACAATATCAATCTTTTCTGTCCTTTCTTTTTTCTTCCACTCATCATTCTTTCCAAAATATCTTTTATTAAACTATACTTTCTTATATGTTTAATACACTTTCTATTTATAATTTCCTTGCTCTTCTTTTTTTTCATTTACTTTTTTCAAAACTTCTTCATTTGTTACTTTATTCATCCAAATAATGTTTTCCATTCTCCTCTATGTCCCCATCTCAATGGCTTCCAATCTGCTCCTAATTTACTGTTCATTTATTTACATGTTTCACAATAATACAATAGTACACACCATATATAGCATTAAATTAACCTTTTCCTTAATACATGTTTTAAATTAATACCTGACATATTTATATGCCAGTATATGATAATGGCACTTAGTTGTTTAGGATTAATTTGTAATATTTTGCAGTCATGAATTAAACACCATTTATATTAAATTTAATTAAATGTTGTAAAGCGTTACATATTAAATTAGCACTGCCAAATTCGGTCATTACATATTTACAATAATTTCAGTTCTTACAATGTTAAAATGATATTTAGAGATTATATTAATAACTTTTATTAACCCTTCTTTAGGCTAGAGATAATCCATTTAATGAACTATGTATATGATTTTAAGGCTGATTTAAATATGGTTATATAAACGTCTCTATATATTTGGATTTTACATTTTTTTCATATTATGTAATTGGATTCATTTATAGCTATATATATATATATATATTGTACCCTCCTCCCCCGTCGCCTCTCTCACGCGTGCACTCCAAACTAATCTATAATAATGTTTAAAATATATTCCCGGGTTCTCTCTAGCTCAGTCTTAACAAAATCAATGAAATTAATTTATTAAAATGATTACTACTAGCTCTAAACTTTAAAATATGAATACAGTTATATTATTAAAAATTTATTATTTTCATGAGACATGGAGCGACGACACGGGGAGCGAGACAGACTACATTGAGATATATCCACATGATACTATCCCAATGGCATAAGAACTCTATACTAAATAATCAACTTATGGCATTCTTATGACTTTCCAAGCTCTTTACATTACGATTAAGATAATAATCATATCTTATTATTCTTTGTAATAATAATCTAGCTCAATTAAATAATTTAAGAAAATAAATGAAATAAAATCAAATCAAATAAATAAATCTCAGGTTCATAAATTGCATTTAAACTGATTTAAATTACGGTAGTAAACTACGAGAAGGGAATTTTATGTCATAAATTCACTACGTAACAACTAACAATAATAAATAAGAATAATAATAATAATAGTATAATGTAATCCTATTTCTTCTTAAATGAAATAAATAAATAAATATTACGTTCGTGGTAGTATTTAATAATCTGACAATCAAAATACGTGTTGTAATATTAGCATATAATTTATTTTAATATTGTGGCAACCAACTTATGACCAATAAACGATATAATTATAATCCTTTAATTTTATCATACAAATAAATTTTCAAAAATTATTATAACACTTTTATGTTTATCTACTTTGTGCAAAATTATATGTCTGTTGCAATTATAAATGTGTATTGCGATATCATGCATTCTATGTGGAGAAATATAACTAAGACACGAAGCTTACAAATAAATTTACAACATAGTTTATTAATAATTATACAAATAACAATATTTACATTATGTACATCGGATATCCCTACTTTCCTGTTACAAAATTACTTTACTAGTTTATCTCTTAACATTAAATTTCTACTTATTTTATTTTTAACTCTTATACAGTATTATTATTATTATTATATCTGATTTTAGTTTAGCTTGTTACAAAAATGTATCTATCAATAATTATCATTAATACTTTATATCTCTATTATTTTAAAATTATATTTTTACAAAAATTTTACCTTCGTAGTAAAATTATACCAAATCATAAAATTCGATTTTTATATTATTCGTATGGAATCCTAAAGATTCAAACCCTTCTTGACATTTTGATGTTCCGTTTTATTATTGACTATACAATAATTATTAATCCAATACTTATCCAAGCCTTTGCTTCATATGGTAATTATAATCATTAACATACCATGCACAAATACATATATCTGTTACACATTATTGAATCATTTTTCAACCAACATGCAATCTCTATTTTTTAAATATCATATAAAATATTAAAATTTTATTATTACTTTAAAAACTTTGTTTAGATTTTTCCTTTAAAATCTTATATTCATTTCAGAATTACTTTTTAAAACTATATCATATGATTCTTCATCTCTTTATGACATTTATACTTTTACTTTTAAAATAACAATTCTAACTCATTCTAGTAAATAAACTATTCTTACATAACTACAACATAGCCTCATTTCTATTTTATGTATCATTTCTATAAAAATATCTTTCTGACGATGTATATTCATGAAACAAGGATAGCGAAAATAGATGCGCAGGATCAAAACAACTAGAATATTATCCGTCATAAAACTTGACAATGATGGCACAGTGAATTTAAAGAACACCATAGAGGAGTGACTTTTATCTGTCTATCCACCTCTACTATAGGAGTGATGCTAAAGCTATTCCTTCAGCTTTATATAACATCAAAAAGTTTCAAAGATACGTAAAAAAAAAACACTGTCCAAAATATATGTGTTCAGTGATAGGACTTAGTTAGCTATACTGAAATCACACAAAATACTATGATCCAAATATTTGATTTTTTCTTATTTCTTGGCAAAAAAACATCATCTTGGTTTCCTCTACACCAGTACTACCAAGTCACTATCTGATTTTATTTCTCTAGATTTATCTATGCAATACATCGACAAATTTCTGTCTACATTTCTAACAATAATAAAATTCATTTTTAGTTCAAACTATACAGCTATTCTTAAGAAAATCTTTTACTACCTATCTCATATATTTATAATATACCAACTATTTTAAAAATTATCTGAAGATTTTGCAACATAAAAGTTCAAAAGAATCACATAATTATTATGATATCTATATGATTAATTATATTTTTAAAACAACTTATTGCATGCACATTTAAAATTACTACTATCTCAAATATATGTTTTAATGTTGGATAAAATGTATACTTATACTTTTAAAACTTTCATACATCATTCTTCATTAATAGATGACCTAAAAAAAATACATTATGCATTATCAATAATATCAAAATTACCAAAAAACGATCTCTATCTTCTTGATCGTATTCTGAAGGCTTCACCATTCCATTACTTCTTGTAGATATTTAAAACTTCCATACATACATTTTATTTTTATAATAATATTTCTATCATTCTATTAAGCTATTATATTTAAAATCTCATTATTCTTAAATTCATGTTTATATGTTTCCCTAAGCTAATATAGAATTTTTATATTTTAAATACAATCAAATAAAAATATTAAATTATATTTACGATACTGCTTTGTCGAACTTGCTTGAAAATTGTTCATCGTAAAGCTAAAAAAAAAAATATACTTTATTTTTCCTTCAGTCACTTAATGTTCTATTTAAAAAAAATAACTCTGTTTAATAATCTTCATCGACGATGATCCTTAGTTTTCTCAATATTTTATACACTTATTAATTCTTGATATCTCCTTTAACATAGTCTGCTAGCTTTTTCCCGCGCGTCTGGTTTCCCCCGATGCATCTTGTACGGACTTTTAAAATCTTCAATAAAATTTTGGTTTCCATGGATCCATTTTTATTTAGTCATTTAATTTTATATTTCTTTGATCAAGCATTATTTTCATTGAATACTTTACAATATTTTTCTCTTCTTATTGGATAAAGGTTTCAGCTCTTTTTCTATAAAATACATATATCACTTTCATATTAGTCTTTAACTTTTCTTTACTTTAACATTTGGGAACTATAGTTTTAGTAATGTTTCCCTTTTAAAATAAACACTTTTCTCCATTATTATTTTTCTTGGTACTAGAACGCATATTAAAATCTTGTTCATAGAGAAGTATAATTTAGTTTTAAAATAGCTCTGTAAATTTATCGTCATAAATTGTTCTTGACGATCAGCAGCTTCTTTTTCAGATTTTCACATATCGTCCCAATTGTATTCCTTTCAGTTATAAGATTAAGTTTCAGGTTGAGCACAACTAAGGTCGTATTAAGATACTTTCCCATTATTTTTCTTTCAGCAATCACTTTAAATATTTTTTCTTGTACTTCCATGTTACTGTAGGTTTTCTGGTTAAATTTGAATAAAATTTCCTGGTAAGATAAACTTAAAATTAGCAATACATATCTCTGTAGTCAAAAATATATTATATGTTACAGAATAACTTTAGAATAAATCCGAAATTATAAATTTATATTACTGTTTAGCTACGATGTTATCAGCCATAAAAATTTGTTACTTTCTCTTTCACTTTCACATTACTTCTCCCGCTCTGTATAATTCTTAGATTTTTGTCTGTTAATTTTACATCCTTTGATTGGTTAATATTTATTTTAGCGCGAACAATTTATTCATTTTATTTTGATAACAGAATGGATGTTTTAAAATTAAGAATTGATGACGTAATGTCTGGAATATTTATACCAATATTTTTAAATTCAATTATAGTTTTATATAAAAAAAATCATCTAAGCTTTAAAATAATTATTAAAACAATATTTAATATTTTTTAACTTTCACTTTAAATATCGATGGCAATTATATCTAGTTTTAAATTCACACAGTTTATTATTATTTTAACAAGAGTGTGTGTGAAGGCATATAATATACGGTCACGTGTCTACTAACTTTATAAAAATGATTTTTTATTTACGTCTTGGTTTAAATTACCAAAACTGATATATTTTATAAAATTTTGGAAAATAATTTATAATGTTAAACTAAATATAACTCTCATCATCCCAAAGTTTATTTTAAAACACAATCTATTAATTTTGATTATTAAATATAATTATACACTACATATAGTATTTATTTAATTTATTAGTTTTAAAATATTATATTCAAATTATTAATCTACTTTTAACTATCTATAGCTGTATTATTTTATATGGCCAGCTTTCACAACCATAAGCAATGATATGATTAAGCTTTATTTAACTGTTTTCTTTTAAATAATTTATTACACTGTTACCTACCAGGTATTTTTAGCTTTAAATTGTACTATAAAATCTCATTCTCTTATTATTATTTATATATCTTACAAATATAACTCAAAATTTAAAATTTTTTAATAATTGACCTTTCTACCCTACCTATGACCTACAGACAAGGGCACAATATATATATATATATAGGGGGTTTAAACTCAGACTTTCAAGCCCCTTCACCATCCACACTATGTCGTACCACTGATACACATGATCACACACATGCAGAAAAGATAAATAACGACCAATATATGTTTTTCAACAATATTGGTAACAATATTGGCATCAGCATGGGATTTGGGTATTCTATCATCAGATTTTCAATGGTACGGATGGCTGAAGAGTTGGAGATTGGAGTGGGTTGAAGCCTGTCCATTAAAGTGTAAGGATTTGCTATCTTAATATAAACTGAGCACTGATTGTATATATGTATGGGAGATGGTAGTCTGGACCAACTGATGAGTGCTGGATTAACACAAAATACATATATTGGCGATTATCTTTTCTGCATGAGTGTGATCATGGGTATCTGTAGTATGAGATAGTGTTATAGTGAAGGGGCTTGAAAATCTGAGTTTAAGTTCCCTATATTTACATTTAGGCTGCAGGTATAAGTGTGCCTGGTATTTCAAATCTGCTATATGTGTGTGTATATGAATAAAATAAAATGACTGTTAAGTAATAAAAATTGTAATAAAAATAATAATGAATATAATAGAAAATGTATTATAATTCATAGAGCTATTTTAAGTTAATCACTTAATCTTCTATGACTATCATTTCACTTCAATTATAATGGAAATAAATGTCATCTGGTCAGTAAACCATGATTCTTTTTAACAATAAATTGTTGATTAATTATAGACATTCTATTTCTATTTATTAAAATTACCTCCTTAATTTTTCTTTTATTAAGGTTTTTCTCTTCATGAAGTATTTTAACATTTTCTATATCAAAACTAAAGCTAAATTATTATATTTTTCATAATCAAAACTAAATCATTATTACACTTATGTTTTATATGTTTATGTAATAACTATTGCTCTTCTAATCTTCCTCTGGACCACATTTCAATTCACCTATGTATAAAGCCACTTATCCACATAAAATTTGATAAACCACATTATTTTTTTGTTTGAAAGGTACATTTTTAGAATTATCCCCCAATCTATGAACTTTATTGAAGTATTAATAAGTTTCTTGAAGTTGGTAATAATGTTAAATACATTTCTTACACTTTGTGTCAATTTAAAAAGAAATTTACTTTAAAAGAATTTAAAGTTAATGATAAAAAAAATGATTTTTTAATTTCTAAATTTCAAATACTCAAGTTAAATTTTTAAAAAATTTGTATAAGGATTTATTTAGTTTTTCATTGTATGTTCTACATAATGTTCTAAAAATATCATCCCTTTCAAATAATGTCGTTTATCAAATTTTATGTGAATGCATGGCTTCATACATAGGTAAATCGAGATGTAGTCTGGAGAAAAGATTAAAAGAACAATTATTTTATAAGTGTATGAAAAATAAATGTAATAACCATTTAGTAACAACTTCTTATTTCTTTGATTTTGGAAAATCATGTAAACTTATGTTTAATTTTTATCTTGAAAATGTTCAGATTCTTTGTAATTAATGCAATTTACTTCAATGTATAAAGGTGAAACTATAAAATTATAAATTTTAATATTGGCTAAGTGCTTTCAGAGCCTGTTTACTACATGAGGAGAGAAACCATAATAAAGAAAAAATTAAGAAGACAATTTGCATAAATAGAAATAGAATGCCTATAATTAATTAACAATCTGCTCATGCTAACAGTTGGGAATCGTGGGATATGATTTGATATTGTTTACTTTCATTATATTTGAATTGAAAGGACAATTGAAAAAGATTAAGTGGTATCATAAAATATTTAATTAAAATAAGACTAGATGATACTTAGAGTACATCAGTCCAAAATATTATATATTTGTGTTATACAATGATTAAGAATTATGCTGGAAGAAATTAGATAATCCATCAAATTATTTCAGAGTATTCCTGAATTGCCCTTCAAAATCACGTGAGCTGTCAATCTAAAGAAAAAGACAACAGACAGATCCTTTTTCACATTGTATAGATATAAAACATGATTTATAAAACATTTTTTTTCATGTGTCAAAGCATCAGCCAGGAAGCGAACCCACAAACCCGGGACAACTGTGTGTAAGGCTGCTGTGCTGACCACTCGCCACCAACACTTTTTTTCCCATGAAAATATTCAATTTAACATATATATATATATATAGGAAGTCGGCTTGATAACAGTTTGAAATTGTTGATTGTTATTGATATTGGGATTGTCTGAGTGCTGATTGGCTTTTAATGATAGATCTAGTAATATGTAAGCATATTATATATATATATATTAAATATTTCACAAATTGTTAAAATGTATATAATTAAAATAAGTGAGGTTCATTGTATATAATTTACTGTAGTAATATACCAATGTTTGGACCAGATCACATTAACTATCAACTGGATAATAAATATTATGAAAATAGTTGTACAGGTCCTGTAAATATTGACATATAATAATACTAAATATTTATTTTATTTTACTATTAAAATCTTTATTCTATATTATGAATCAATAAATGGTATTTGATTTATAAAAAATATAAGTATCCAAATGAAAATCATATTTAACTGTTGTGAATATAAAATTAAAAATACTGAAGAGAAGTATACAATGAGACCAATAACTTTTTTTCTTAGTGGATAATTACAGAAAATCTATCCTGCATGGTTTAATGTAGTTGGTAGAGCATCCACCTTGAGATTAGGATGTCCCAGGATTCATTGCAGCACTTGCAGTTCTGGTGCATTTTATGAACTTCCGAGCAATAAAGCCATTATGTTTTTTACAGCAAAGCTATAAAAAATAAATTAATCAAATCTTTATTAACTGAACTTCACTTCTAAAACCTGAATTATTAAGCCATCATAAAGCTATAAAATTCTGTTCTAAAGTTTAAAATTATATTTATAATTATTAAAATATCATAAAACTTTTATAATACCGTATTTTAAAGAGCATTTCCAATCATAGTTTCAATTTTACAATTTTTTTTAATTGTAGTTTTAAAAATAAAACATATTTGAATAAAATCTAAGTGTAATCATGAAAATAGATATTATTTAATAATTACTATATAAATATACTGTAAAAATAATTACTAATATTTAAATAAACTGTAAAAATATATACATTTTTGCCCATTGATAATGATGATAAGTCAGTTCCAAATAGCCTGAGATTAATAATCTACCAATCAGTATTGCTGTTGGGTCTTTTACAAAAACTTCTACAATACTGATATCTTCAGATTTTTATTTTAATTAATAAATCAATATTTTATTTAATTCCTGTTTTTACCATTAAATAAATGCATTACTGGCAAAATAGCATTATAGATAGCTGCATGAATGTGAAAAAAAGTTCAAAAGCAATGGCAGCATAATCTATTTCTCCATAATATTATGTATCTAAGAGTCATTTAACTAAAATGCCATTATAATAGATTAATTAAAGCAAGTCTTAGAAAACAGTATTTAAAAAAGTGAAAGAATTAGGAAGATTTGAACCAACCTTTATAAATAAATATATGAAATTTTTACTGACTGTTTCCTTTGACAGAACAACTCAATTGGTTAAGATATTTACCTTAAAATTTGATATTCAATAATCTAAAAGTGTGAGTTTGACTCCTATATTAATATTGTCACAGGTCAGACTAGCACCACCTGAAGAAGAGCAGAGAATACCATTCAAATTCAATATTCAAGAATCTAAAGACGTGAATTCTACTCCTAAACTAGTATTGTCAGTGATCAGGTCAGCAATACCTGAAGATGAGCAGAAAATAATATGACTCAAATTCAGTGTTCAAGAATCTAAAGGTGTGAGTTCAACTCCTATACTATTATCACTGGATAGGCCAGAAATAATAGAGAATATTACCACTCAAAATCAATATTTAAGAATCTAAAGGTATGATGCTCAAAAATCTAAAGATGTGAGTTTGATCCTATACTAGTATTGTCACTGGATATGCCAGAAACACTGGAAAATATTATCCCTTGAATTCAATATTTAAGAATCTAAAGGTGTGAGTTCACCTCCTATGCTAGTATTGTCACTGGTTAAGCAATACCTGAATAAGATCAGAGAATAATACCACTTGAATTCAATATTCAAGAATCTAAAGGTGTGAGTTTGATCCCTATGCTAGTATTGTCACTGATCAGGCCAGCAACACTGGAAAAAAAGCAGAAAATAATACCGTTTGAATTCAATATTCAAGAATCTAAAGGTGTGAATTCAACTTTTATATTAGTATTGTCACTGAACAAGCCAGTAGCAATGGAGAATATTACCACTCAAATTCAATATTTAAGAATCTAAAGGTGTGACTTCGACTCCTATTCTAGTAGTGTCACTGGTTAAGCCATTAACACCTGAAGAAGAGCAAAGAACAATTCCACTCAAAACGTTACATAATTTATTAACCAGGGTTGTCTATTTGCACGTTACTATTAACATTTGTTTGTATTTGAAAAGTTTAAAATTTTCTAGACATTCGATATTTAAGGATAGCTGATGGAAATAGTCCACCCTATATCTAAAATACTATCATTACAAACCCTCAGATAAATACTAAGTCTAAATTAGAGTAGTTTTAAAAAAAAAAAAATTTAATTCTAAATATCTTCAATATGTTATGCTTAAAGTACTTTTTCTTTTTAATATTTTTTCAATTAAAGTGAAGCATTTCCCAGAATTCTGCACTGTGACGTAGTTATTATTTAAAAGTCACAACGTATAGAAAATGTTTACCACAGAGCATTTACAAAGATGGATCGGAATATCAAAATTTATTTCAGGTTTAAAAATAAATTTATTTAGTTTTTCAGTAAAAGTCTGCATATTTAAAAGTAATATATTTTTATTATGTGTCATATTTAAGAATATTACAACTGTATTTTTTTGGAAAAATTATGAGTGAATTTTAATTTTGTATCGAATTAAAGTATGATAAATGAGAGAATTTATATGAGCATATATATAGATAAAAGATGTTAAGGAATATAGTATTAACAATTGATATCCATAATTTTCAAAAACATTCAGCGAATTTAAGGTAGAGTTGCAAATCATTTAACAATATTAATATATTTTGATGTTGACTTTGACTCATAATAATATAAAAATACAATAACTTTATTGTTTGGGACATCACAAAAAGTTTGAAGACCAGAAATAATAGTACTGCAATTGACCTGAGGACTTAAATTCCAAAGATTAATATTTTACCACTGTCCTTAACTATGAATGTCACTCAGCCTTAAATACCTATAATAAAATAATAATGGATTAAGATCTTGGGAATTTATAAGAAGTTTGAAGACCAGAAATATTAGAATTGCAATTGGTCTGAGGACATGTTTCAAAGCCTGACATTCTACCACCGCACTTAACCTTCAGTGTTTTGACTCATACTGGAATAGCTATAATAAGATAATTAATTAAGAGCTTGGGAATTCATAAGAAGTTTAAAAGACCAGAAATGTCAAAATTGAAATTGGTCTGACAACTTAGATTCCAAAGTTTGACCTTCTACCCCTGCACTTAACCATGAGTGTCATGACTCAGACTTAAATAACTATAAGATGATAATAATGGATTGAGAATTGCTACACAGCCATGTAAAAAAGTAGAAATTCACCAGTACATTTAAAACTGTGATAAGAGAAATTTTAAAATTAATATATTTAAAAATGATGTATTTATAAATATGGAATACATGAATTTTTTAAAGTATTTAATAAAAACGTTTGTGAAGGTGTAGGAAAATATAATTATGAATTATAAGTCATGCTATAAAAAAATGTCCTAAAACTATAAAATAACTTGATGTTTTAGGAAAAAAATTGTTTCAGCAACTGGGATGGGGTACTATTATTAGGAGTAAATAGCCCCTATGATTGCAAAAATTTTACAAGTAGCAAGTATTCTAAACAAAGAACTGAGACGTACAATTATATCTATAGAGAATAGAAAAATTATAAGAAATTATGAAATTATTATGAATATCTTAAACAAAGATGAAAAATAAATTGTGGGCATAGTAATGATAGAAATATAACTGATGAAGAGTATTGATGTCCAAGAAAAAAATTTAGTAGTTCCAGACTTAGCCTTTATTATGATCATTACAAAGAATCTTCTAGAACTTTGATCTCAAACCAACCAAAGGGAGAAATTATCTTTAATAATATGTAAAAAGAAATTGTTTAAATAATTCTTTTATGTAAATAACTGTCTAAAAAGTAGAAAAATAACAACGAAATGTGTCTCTTGGGTAATTTGCCATTCTTGCAAAATATTGGAGATTTTAAGAATTTAGATTTGTAAAACAATTGAAAATTTCAAGAATATTATAGTGTCATCAAAGCATTTGAGATCTTTTTAAATTTCATGATCTATTTGAGTTTCAAATGCTTTTATGAAATGACAATATTCCTGAAATTTCCAATTGCTTTATAACAAGTCTAGATTCTTAAGATCTCAGATATTTTTCAAGAATGGCAAATTAAAACAGGCAAATCTCTCCATGTGATCATGTGATGTTTAATGACAAATTACACGAGAAGTGGATTTTATATTTTGCTACTTTTTAGTCCATTATTATATAATTTTTTATTATTTTATATATTATTTTTTTACTTTTTAATTAAATTTATATATTATTTTAAAAAATGGTTATAAGTACAAAAAAAATCTGACAAAAATTATAATTTATTAAAAAGACATGAAAATAAAAAATATGACTTCTAACAAATTCTAAATTTAAATATAATCTTTTTTATATAAAAATATTTGTTTTGGCTTTTTAATGAATTTAATTAACAAACATCACATGATCACCATCTCTTATACTAGCACATAATTGTTATTAAACAAGGCAAAACTCTCCATACAGTAATGCCATCCTGTGCCAATCAGAGTAATCAATAAATGCCAGCAGGCTTGTGCATAAAATTCCTATCTAATGCCTACTCATCCAATATCCCCAGACTAGTTTCAGTGCTAGTTTCAGACTCGTTCCAGACTAGATGTGGTGCTCTCAGATCCAAAGCTCCTCACTGATGAAGGCCACAAGCCAGAAACTAGTCTGGGGATATTGGATAAGTAGGCATTAGATAGGGATTTTATGCACAAGCCTTCTGGCATCCATTGATTACTCTGGTTGGCACAGGGTAACTCTACTGTATGGAGAGTTTTGCCTTGAATTTACTTAAGTATAAGTTAAATCAATATTAACAAAATTTTATTCTACAAATGTAATATTTCCATAAGATATATATATATATATGTATTTAATTAATTGGTTATGAGTTAAATTAATATTGTATTAACAAATTTTATTCTATGAATGTCTCAGTTGCTAACAAGTTTTCTTGGGAAGCCTAAGTGTGGGAGTTAAAGCTCTAAACAAGAAAGGAATTTTTATTATTTTAAAAATTCACAAATGTGTACCTATAGGCAGAAACATATACAGACAGGTCAAATTCATATAAAAGCATTTTAAATGGTATCATATCATTAGATCACATTTAGGTATCAAGAGAGGTTGTAAAAAAAAAAGCCAATAAGTATAGGTCATCAATATGGACTGAATTAATAATTATATAAAAGCATTTGATTCCATATGAATGTCCATAGTAAATAAAGCTTTAACACACCAAAACATAGCCCTGGATAATGCCAAAATTTGAAATATATTTACCATATTACAATAGGTATATTTTGATTTTTTGGTGATACTATATTAACATTGATAAGGAATAGGGCAAAATGCTTCCATATCTGAAAAACTTGTTGCATCGGTGTTATGAATATCATCTTTTGCAGATGATGCAACCATTTCACAAAAGTTTTTTTGGTAAAAATAGATTTATGTTAGTATGCATATATTGGAATACTTATGGGGTTTTATGGAAAAGAGAATCAATTATCATATATGGAAACGGCAAACATTTGCAACAGGCTCTGTTTATTTTCTTTATATTTATCTACTTTTCTTTTTATTTTATTTTTTTCAAACTATGGCATGCACATGTACCACATATATGTGTGTGTTGTAAAATATATATAATAGTGTTACAATATGTTTGAAAAGTTAAGTTTTTAATTAATAACATTTTATTAACGCTTAATTATATATTTGAGAAACTTTATAAAAAAGCAGTATATAGACTTCAAATTACACAGCCAAAAAAAAAAGAGTAATATATTATAAGAAAGAATTGAAATATATGAAAGAGAGATCAAATAAATATCATTGACCTCATTGAAAAGATTAATACCTGATCTTGATCTAAGCTGGACATGTATAGGAAAGTAGATAATCAGTAAACAGTTGAATTCTTAAACTGGATTTTAATAAATTATAAAAAGACTTGGAAAGAGAAAACATATAAATACACAAATGTGATAAAGGATTTTATTGGAAAATGTGATGAATTGAATCATGGAGTGAATAAATTAAGTTCAAGAGCTCTATATTCAACAGTAGAGCGGTGTGGCTTGAAAAGTGATGATGATACATTAAATATATCATTATCAGTCATTTAATAGATTACTAATAAGAGTACCAAACTCTACACAATAGCACCACAAGTGCACACCTTTGTAATCATTAGATGCAGAAAGATTTGTGTATAAAATTCTTATCTAGTGCTTACTCATCCAACATCTCTTGACTACAAAGGTTTGTACTTGTTGACACTAGTGTATGGAGAGTTTGGTCCTTTCATTAACAAGATGTGTAAGCATATTAAATGGTAATCAAGTGATGGTTTAGTTTTATACCCATCCTTCCCATAGAATAATGGTGACTAGTTTTTGAAAAATCAAAAACAACAAAATGTATAGATATTGAACTGAGTTCAAATCTATATGATTATACAAGTGAATGAGCTTGGGTTGGAAACATTATGATATTTTCATCTTGTGCTCTTAGCTTTATAGTTAACCAAACAGGTCAAAGGTGGCTACTGGAAGTTAGCAGTAGATCCTAAGATCTACATGCAGTGCTCTGAAATATAAGGCTCCTCACTAATGAAAACCACAAGCTAGAAACTAGTCTGGGAATGTTGGATGAGTAGACCCTAGATAGAAATTTTATGCACAAACCTTTCAGCATCCTTTGATTAGGAAGGCTTGCACTTGGTGGCATTACTGTATGGAGAGTTTAGTACTCTTATTAACAGCATGTGTAAGCATATTAAATGGTGATCATGTGATGTTTTGATGGTTTAATAGATTATTGTGAGGCAAAGATCTTTACAATGTATCTTTTATATTTTTTTACTACAATTTAGTAAACTTAATCTCATCCAATTTTTCACTCTTCACTCAGTCCATCTTCAGCTTGTTTTCAATACTATTAATACAAATTTGAGTTCAGCATAGAAATATATACCTATATTAAATCATAATTGCTAATTATTAGGTGATTTCTAAATAAGTCACCTGACATGGTCAATGCCTAAACAAACCATATAATCTGCAATCTGTTGCCAAGCCAACTTCTGTAGGAAAAGATGGAATCCATCTTTTTCCTATAGAGATTTCTTGACAGCATTATAAATTATAAGATTTATTTAGGTTTGGATTTGTCATGTGATATAAACAAAGATTGAGATTGTTGCTTATTATTGATTTTGAGATTGTCTAAGTATGAATTTATATATATATAATTTTCAAATATAAGTATATTGCCTTTACTAAACAATGTAATTAGTTGTGACTTCAACTCAGACTTTCAAGCTCCCTACATCTATGCATCCCATCTTATACAATTGATACATAGGATCACATACATATGAAAAAGATAAATGATCTCCAATATATGTATTTCATGCTGAAGCAGCACTCATCAGTTTGTCCAGATCAATATTTCCCCATATATATACAGTGTTCACTTTAAATTAAGATAGCAAATCGAAACTTTAATGGACAACCTTCAATCTACTCCACCATCCAAGTCTTCAGCCATCTATGTCATTGAAAATCTGATGATGGAACACTCAAAGTCCTTGTTGATGCCAATATTATTGTCATACCCATGTTAACCTTAAGTCAATCTGGCCCCTCACATAATAAGACCTTAATATGTCCCTTTAAATACACAGAAGAGAGATGGGCAGAATACAGACTGAATATATAATATTCAAATATAAGTATATTGTCTATACTAAACAATGTAATTATAAGGGATTTTATATATGTGTGGGAGATGGTGATCTGGGCCAACTGATGAGTGATGGTTCAGCATGAAATATATATATTGGAGATTTATCTCTTTCATGTGTATATGATTATGTGTATAAGTTGTATAAGATGGGGTGCATAGGTGTAGGGAGCATGAAATTATGAGTTCAAGTCCTTTCTAACATATATATATATATATATGGGGGGAGATTTTGAACCAACTGATGAGTGCTGGTTCACCATGAAATACATATTTTGGAGATTATTTATCTTTTTCACATGCATGAGGTCATGGTTATTGATTGTATGAGATAGATTGTGTAGCTAAAGAGAGCTTGAAAGTCTGGGTTCAAATCCCCTATAATTACTTCTAAAACTCCATGGTTATAAAGTATACCTGTATTTAAATAGTATATATATATATATATTCATACACACAAAACAGATCTCCTCCTCCTCAGGAGTGTAATAGGATCTCTGACCCATATTTTAGCTACATATTTATCTGATATAAGTTTTAATAACCCTATAATTCCATTTATTAAATCATATACAAAAATACTACATTTCGCGATTAAAAAATTTTAAAAATTGTTACAAATGATAATCTTGTCAGCTTCATTGTTATTTCTTTATTTACAAATAGTCCAGTTGACTAAGCTTTAAATGCCGCTGCTCAATGTTGTAATTTGTCAGACCATATTATTGCGTTAGCTAAACGTTGCTTTTCGAGCATTTGTTTTATGTACAATGGACAACATTGAAAGCAGGTTTTTGGTGTTTCAATGGCCTCACCCATCTCAGGGGTATTAGCTGATATATTTTTGGAGTATATAGAAATTCGCGCTTTGGTTCAGATATATAGGTGATCCATTAATTCATAAAAAAAAATACGTACACCTATCTATAATTCTCATTAATATCTCTCACATTTGCCGCAAACTCTTGGGTTGTTTACTTCCAGTGGTATTCTTAACGTATTATCATTTCTATGTTCACACTTTTTTTGAATCTGTTATTTAAAAAAAGAGAGAGAAGTTTTATTTATATAGATTTTATTCCTGCATATAAGGGATCAAAACTAGGAATAAAATATGTATAAATAAAATTTCCGTGTTTTTAATAACAGATAGAAAAAGTGCAAACACAGATATGATAATAATAGTATTACGTATGTGTATCCAGAACTGGCCCGAAAGCCACAACATAGCAAGCAACTGCGCTTGGGGTAGCAAAATTTCGTGGGCAGCATTTCGATTTTAAATATGAGTTTCCATCACCGTTTACTGCTAATTTTTATTTTTTCTAATAATATAGATGTCGATACTTGAAACATAGTTTATTATTTAAACCATAATAATATATTTATACTTTATTCTAAAATAATATTGACTGTATTTTTTTTTTTTCTAAATAAAAAATTATGGGATTCACTTTATTTTCTTTTTATCTCCAATAGAGAGCGTTCGTTCCGGATAAATTTAGATAAAAAATTTCAAATTTTAATAATATGATATGAGTGCCAAAATATGAGCGGCAACAAAAAAATTTGTTTGGAGAGACAAACAAGCTCAGGCCAGCTCTGCGTGTA
>JAQFVV010014706.1:22500-29164 GCA_028023455.1 Epiperipatus broadwayi
TAAACAGCTGGCGCCCGTGTTTATACACAAACAAAAAAGTGCTTTGGATTTGGTGTTGAACTCAACAGCCGAGAAGAAGCTATGTCCTGGAAATGTAACGCTAGTTATATACTTTATAGCTATCGTTTGGGCATATATACTCTCCGAGTATGTTCTTCTCTGCCTAAGAGACTGGTGTTTCGAATGCAAATATTCGAACTCGGTTCAATATATATATATTTATTTATTTATTTGGTAATTAATGAATATACTCACAGAAAAGGTAGTTTCTTAATAAAGCTTTATTACTGCTTAGCTTGCTTTCAATATATTTAATATATCATATTCATGGCATATAATGGTGTGATTATAAGTTCTTTATATCAGTGTTTAATTGTTATCTAATAAGCTATTCAACATATTTAAATTCAAATTTAACAGAAAAGAGCCAAGCATACCCATGTCAAAGAAATGAGCTATTTGAGTATATCTAAATTTGAATATGTTGAATAGCTTATTAGATAATAATTAAACACTGATGTAAATAAATTGTAATCAAACCATTGTATGTTATGAATATGATATTAAATATACTGAAAGCATGCTAGGCAGTAAAAAGCTGACTATGAAAAAAACTATCTTTTCTGTGAGGATATTCATTAATTACTAGATTGGCTCAGAAAAAGAAAATAGCAATAGTTGATACACGTATATAATAAGCCTGTATTTCAGTTATTACATAGTAGAAATGTCTGCCCATCCCTTGTATATGTATTAAATGGATTATGTACTGTACATGAGGGGTCAGATTTACTTTAGGTCAACATGGGTGTGACAAGAATCTTGGCTTCAGGGGCCTTTGAGCATTCCATCATTGGATTTTCAAGTGGATGGATGGTTGAAAAGTTGGAGTGTGGAGTGGATTGAAGCCTGTCCATTAAAGTATGAAGGTTGTCTATCTTAATATATATATGAGCACTTATTGCATATATGTGTAGAGATGATAATCTGGACCAACTGATGATTGCTGTTTTAGCATGAAATACGTATATTGATGATTATTTATCTTTTCAACATATATGTGTTCAAGTGTATCAGTGTTATGAGATAGAGTGGAGAGTGGTGAGTTGTGTGAAAGTCTGTGTTCATATACCTTATATATTACATATATTGATACAGGTACATAATAAGCCTGTATTTCAGTTATTAAATAGTTGAATATAGTATATTTTTATATTAATTTTTCCCTATACAAAATATCTGCAAATAGTATATATTTAGTGCTGCAAACATTCTATAATAAAACTATTATAATACCTAGATTATTTAATATTTATTTTAACACATCTTTGTTACATGTCTGTGGTAATATGTTTCAGGAAGGTGTGTTGAAATAGAAGTTTGAAGTATACATAATACATATACATGAAGTAGTGCCTAAAAATGGCATATATGAAGTTAAATGATGACAATGGGTCTATGCCTTACATACTTTAACAAGTGAAATGAGTTTTTCAAAAATGCATCCATAGTGAAGGTTGATTTTACTTCTGGGTTGACAGATATGGCTCAGTTAAGGTGAAAGAGGCATTGATAAATTTAAAAAACTTTTCATTTTCAAACAGCTTAACTGTTATCAAAATATCATAAAGAATCTGCAAAGATTTCAACTAGGAGATAAATTTTCTGATGGCTTTATTGAATCTGTATATTCCACACTGCCACTATAGATTTGGTAGCATCAACCAATCCCATTCTATGTCAGGATACAGGGGAGTGCAATTCACCCAGACAGAACATTATGGGGATGACACAAATGACTCACCTTAATAAAAAAATTAAATCAATAGATAATCAAAAGAATAAATTAAAAAAACAGATGCTTTAATATTTGGTTTTGCTGATGTTAACTGATTATTTTATTTTGCTTATAGGTGTTATTAGTGTGTTTCTATTGCTTTATGAGTTAGAATAGGTCTATGATATGTGTGCATGCTCTTTTTGAGACGGACTTTATTATAGTTGGAGCTATTTTATCAACATTTTTATTATATGAGTACATATGCAGCCAATACTATAGTCTACTTAACAAATGTCAAAAATTTACACTACAAAATTGCTGTGGAAAACCATCTAGTGATTGATTCATTAATTAACCTTACTTTAGAATTAAATCAAATCAAATAAAAACAGCATAATTTTGCACCCAAGCGGCCAAAATCACTGAATGCACCTGGTATCAACTATATGATTCATTGTTTGCATTTTACCACATTTATATAAATTGGTGGTATTATGTTCTATTGATGAAGATGATAAGAGTAATTATCACAAATTGTTTAACATCTTCTTTATGAAGTATTATAACTTTACCTTTCTTTTTGTATTGCCAAATCCATCTAATATTAATATCATTTATGTTCTTTGTTAGTTTTACAATGCTTTTTACAACTCATTTTGACAGTTTCGATTGCCCCAGCAATCTTCTTCAGAACTATAACAAACACAATACAAATACATGAATACAAATATACATGAACATATAATTTTACATTTTATATATATTCTTGTATTTGTATTATGTTTATTATAGTTCTGAAGAAGATTGCTGGGGCAATGGAAACCATCATTAGTAGGTTGTAAAAAGTATTGTAAAAGTAATAAAGAACATAAATGGTATTATTGTATTGTTTAACATCTGTTGATGAAATTCCAGTAATTATGTGATAAATGGATATACATGAGATTATTATTACAAAAATGAAAGACAAATAAACAAACTAAAAATAATGATAAAACAGGCAAAGCTCTCCATACAGTAGTGCCACTCAGTGCAAGCTAGAGTAATCAATGGATAAGAAGGCTTGTGCATAAAATCCCTATCTAGTACCTATTTATCCAATATCCCCAGACTAGTTTCTGGCTTGTGGCCTTCATATTGAGAGCACTGCACCCAGGTCTTAGGATCTAATGCACCCTCCAGCAGCTGCCTTTTATGTCTACTTAACTACAAAACTATGAGAATAAAATTGAAAACACAATAATATTTTCAATCTAAGCTCATTAGCTTATATAATCACATAAAAAGTGTGAACTCAATTTAGTACCCATACATTCTGGTGTCTCTAATTCTTTAATAAGCATAGCCATTATTATCCTGCTAGGCAGGATTGTTATTAAATCACCAAACATCACATGATCACCATTTCTTATGCTTGCTCATAACTGTTGTTAAAACAGGCAAAAATTCTCCATACAGTAGTGAGTGGCACTATGCTTGCTTGTAACTGTTATTAAAACAGGTAAAACTCTCCATACAGTAGTGCCACTCAGTACAGTATGTTTTGCCTGTTTTAATAACAGTTATGAGCAAGCATAAGAAATGGTAATCATGTGATGTTTGGTGGTAAAAATAATGATAAAAAATATTGTTTTATTATTATTTTTTAAATCTTTCTTATTAATTTTTAATGTTGAATTAGTGGAATCCATAATTTATTTATTTAAAAAAAATGTAAAAGTCAGGTAACGGAAACTACAGGTTCCCATCTGATTTTTTAAACAATATTTCATCTCGCATCTGGCCTTGGAATAGTAAATAAGATGTTACATTTTTTAAAAAAAGAAGAAAGACGTTTCTTTTACAAATTCTATTTACTTCATGTTTTTTTCTTTATTTATTCAAAGTATTGACAATAATTAGTCGAACTGTGAGGACATAAATTTTTAGGAAACATCATTTCCTTTAAAAATAACAACACAACAAATTTTAAAAAAAACGTACGAGGAGCTTATAAATTGCTTACTAACTTATTAAATTTTTAAGCGGCTGCAAAAATAAATAAAAAAACAACTTATGGTTAGATCGGCAGAATAACACATGGCGTGAAGAGTTCTTCAACAAGACGTAAAATAATTATAATTAAATGAATAATTCTGCCAAATAGTGACGATTACCCGGTTATTAGTTGAATCAATTTGATTCAATATTTTCAAGGCAATATTAATCAGTAATATATATAACGTAGTGAAATTACAAGCGTAAGCATACAAATACCTCCATTTTATGATTACTACCTATTTAAGACCTACGCCTAAGGCTTATCAAAAAATAATAACGTTAGTACAACTAAAGATCCTAACAAATACCTTCATTTTTATGATTACTACTTTTAAAACTGAAGCCCTAAGACTTTCAAAAAATAATAACGTTAGTACAACTTCTAAAGGTCTTACTATGCTATTCATTTTTATAATTGGTACCTTAAGACCTAGCCTAAGGTTTATCTGAAAATAATAACGTTAGTACAACTTCTAAAAGTCCTAAGCTTTGCTTTTATTGGTGGGGTTGCATTGGAATAATAGCTGTTTCTGTAGAAGGTCTTCGTCCATTTTGCTTCACTCTTCAAGGTCTACATGGTAGTTGGAAGAGAGAGCGAACTTAAGATTGGAAGGTCTATGATTGATTTTGGTACTTTCAGGTCTGGCACTCAAACTTTTTATGACACCTGAACAGAAGGTACATTCCATTTAACATATGGTTTTCGTCCAGCTGTTTCCACAATTTCAATTTTCGAATTGCTGATTCGTATGTATTCACGGAGGCTTTATATACTATAGCATTACAATGACTTATTACTCTGCAGTTACTAATTTTTGTTTTCATTCCATAGTCTCTGGTTTTACTTCTATCTCATACGTTAGAATTTATCTAGTTCTTAGATGTAATTAGTTTTATATTTTCTCTGGAGATGTTTAACTTAATTATTTTTAAATTATACACTTTAAACTTATGTTTTATAAATGTATATGTATGCAGTATATACTAGAATCTGAACAAAACATTATTTCATTGAGTTAATGAGTTATTGCAAACATTTCAATGAAATAGATCAAGTAGTTTTGTTGTCAGGAGGTCAAAAGAAGTTTTAAGAACCGGAAATATCACCTCTGTTTCCTCCTGCATTAAGCTTAAGCTGAAGGGAGTAATATTTTAAATTAGGACACGTTTTAATAAACTTTTCTGAGATTAAGTACAATATTTAAAACCTCAAAGAAAATGATTACCTATGTGAGATTGACTTATAAACGAATATATCTTTGAATTTTTAAACCTATTAATAAAAAAATATTTTATTAAATACTGGTTTTATGACGCAAAAAATTAAAAAAAAGACAATTATGACTATGACTTTTTTTTGGGGAAGGCAGAATAAGGTATTTACAAAATATGAATTTAAAACAGGCAGGCTTTCCATACAGTAGTATCACTCAGTGCAAGCCAGAGTAATCAATGGATGCCAGAAGCTTGTCCATAAAATCCCTATCTAGTGCCTACTCATCCAATATCCCTAGACTAGTTTCTAGCATGGGATTTCATCAGTGAGGGGAGCTTTGGATCTATGAGAGCAGCACTGTATATTGATCTTAAGATCTAATGCAACCCTCCAGAAATGCCTTTTTTGTCTCTCTTAACTAAAACTATGAGAATAAATAAAGCATCTTTCAATCCAGCTGTTAGTTTCAGTCATATATGACTCAGTTCAGTACACACATTTGGTGTCTTTGGGTCTTTAATAACCATTGCCACCACCTGTGAGCCAGGATTAGTGGTAAAGCACTAAACATTACATGATCCTGTTTCTTATGCTTGTTCATAACTTATTAAAACAGGCAACTCTCTCCATACAGTAGTGCCACTCCAATGCTGAAGTAATCAATGGATGCCAAAAAAGAAGCTTATTGCATAAACTCCCTATATAATGCCTATTCATCAAGCTATCCCCAGACTAGTTTCTAGCACGGCACACGAGAAACTTCGTCTGGGAGTATTGGATGAGTGAAGATAAGGAATTTTTTTTATATTGGAAAAAACCTTTTGAATCCATTGTGATTACTTCTAACACACTGAGTGGCACTGCCTAAGCATGGAAGTTTTTTGCATGTTTAGTAACAGTTATGAGCAGATAAAAATAATTTGATCTCTGATCTATTCTTGATTTTTTTAAAATATAATTTGTTAAACAAAAGTTCTTGTTAGTAAGGATTTTCTGATATTAGTTAAATGATTTTTAGCCTTGCCTTTTTAAGATGATAAGTTTATTAAGGAAACCTATAAGTTAAAATGCTTAATGTATTTAATGCAAAATAAATGTTCTCTATATCACTTTCACAGAAGATAGGGACTGATTTCTATCCACTTCTAACACCTTATGGAGGTGTAATCGCCAAGCATTTGAGCAAATGCATGCAAAAAGATTGTATGTTCCCACGATGACGAATTTCTTTGGTACTATGCACTCATTGGTTGTCCTAGTCTGATATGCACTACATTTGATCATTCAAGAGCTCTCATTGCACTTGTAACTTTTATACTAAGTACTTAATGGAAGTATATTAATAAATTTTTAATGAACAAAAGATTAATAAAAAGTCTAGCACTCGTCTGAAGAGTGGTGTATTGAAAATTACACTGAAAATGCGATTCATTAAGAGGACATTAATATAACAATGAATAACTAACAAAAATGGTTAATATACTTCTAGTGGTGTGTAAAGTTGTGAGGGCAGTAAGGGTTTATTAACATAGTGCTTATAGTAATTAGTTATCTATATATTGAACAATATACGCATGATAAGACAACATAAGGCCAAAGTTGTAATCTGGGTCATCTGATGATTGCTC
>JAQFVV010014707.1:0-29113 GCA_028023455.1 Epiperipatus broadwayi
GTTTAAACATGTCTGAACTGATTGCTGGATGTTGGACATCTAAGTCCATTATCTAATCAATCTGTGTTGCCATTTTGTATTTCTCTTCTTTTTTTAATTAATTTATTAGTTTTCTATTTTATAGTTATTAGAGATATAAAACTCTTACCTGTAATCGGTATATTTTATGATATTTTAATAAATTGAGGAGCACGATCTAATGTGATGTGATGTGATGTGATGTATTATGGCTTCTCCTTAAACGAAGTCAAGAATATCTTAGCAATTATGCCCAGATAAACCTGTTAGCCACTTTCTTTTACATTCCCCACTCTAAATTTACCCATAATCTGCTCTATCCCATTTCCACAACATTATTTTTGTCAACTCTATAACCTTTATATCTAAATCCCCCTTATCTTTTCCCAAACCCAGCATAAAAACCAATAATTCACTTTTTGTATAATCACTCTTTTCATATTTATTTTTCCACAACTTCATTATATGTACCCTTTCTGTTTTCAAACATTTACATTCAATTAACAAATGCCTAATATTTTCAATTCCTTCCTTACTTAATTTACAAAATAAATCACCCATATTTTTCCATTTACATGTATATTCTTTTGTAGCTAAAGATCCCGTTCGAGCCTTAAACAATGAACTACTTTCCTTACTATTATCATAAATTAACTCACACCTAATATTGTGTTTATTTCTATATATATTTAAACTTTTTTTACTCTCCATACTATTTCTCCATCTCTCTAACTCCCTAGTCTTTATTAATAAATTTTTCTTTTATCCCATTCCTTACTACTATAACACTCAATAATCCTCTTAACACAATCATCCCATCTTTTGTACAAATATACTGATATAAATTCTTTATCCAAATCTTTTGCATAGCGCATTACCTTTCTCACCCATCTTGTTACCTGCCCTTTACTCATAACCCAATTAAATACTATTTTAGCTAATCTTTTATTATCCATAAACTGCAATCTACCAAACATTTTCATTTTACTTTTTGCATCTCTCATATGAAAACTTGACCATCCCATTTCTCCTTGAATTGCCTCCCTTGCTGTCCATACTTCTGCATCCAATGCATGTCTTCCTACTTCCCTTTGAGCTTTTTCTAAATAATCTAATATCTTTTTACTAATATATAATGTATCATTACCATATGTTAACCCTGCTACTGCAATTCCTTTCCATATAATTCTAGCTACATCATATTTATTATATGAAAACACTATTAATTTCTTTATCAATCCCCTTCTTTTCTTTGCTTCATTTATAAATTTTTTCTCCCATTCATCCAAATAATTTTTCTGATTACTTAAAATAATTCTCAAATAACTATATCTATTCACCACACTTAACTTAATATCCCCCAACAAAAATTCTACATCTTCTCTTTCCCCAGTATTAACCATCATTATATTTGATTTTTCTTCACTAAATTTAATCACCATTTCTTTACTCCCCCTTGCACATGTTCTCAACATAACTTCCATATCTTCTCTTCTTTCTGCGCACAAAAAAATATCTGCAAAAAAAAGACCTGACAAAATATATACTCCCTTACTACCTATTAACGGTATCTCTATCCCTCTTCCTAATCTTTCTATTGCTCTTTCCATTTCACTCAAATACAACACAAACAAAATAGGTGACATAGGGCATCCTTGCCTTAGTCCCACACCATTTTTAACTTTAATTGATTCTATATTCTCTAATTGATATATATATAATAATTATTTTTATATAATTTCTTAATAATATCTATTAAAGCTTCATCCATTCCCAAATTTTCTAAACTTATCCATAATCTATTTCTATTTACTCTATCATATGCCTTCTCTATATCTATAAAACTCATATATAACTGTTTATCTGCATTCCTACTCATATCCATAAGTTGTGTAACTACAAATAAACTATCTCCTATACGCCTATCTAATCTAAAACCTCCTTGCATTTCACCCACTACATTATTCCCTTCCATCCATTTTACAACTTTACTAGTCACCATATACGAGAAAACTTTATATAAAACTGATGTTACCGCTATCGGTCTATAATTATTCAACTTTCTATGATCCTTACCCTTTCCTTTAAATAATAGCCTTACTCTTGTATTACTCCAACTACTTGGGAAAACTCTATTCTGTGCCATTTTATTAAAACAGGATAATAACTTTACTTTTGCCCTATATCCTAAATTCATTATCATCTCTGCTGCCCATCGATCTAAACCTCTTGCCTTCCCACTTTTCAATTTCTTCTCTACCTCATTTAGTTCATTTTCTGAAAAACTAATATTCCCATTACTATATTCTTTCATATTTTCTAATATTCTATCATTCACATCTAACATCTTTTCTATATTCATTACATAACTATTTAAGATTCTCTCTAAATCTTCTCTAGAACTACACTCAGTTCCCTCATCATCTAGTAATACTAACTCTCTCTCCCCTACATTTCTCCTTTTAATATAATTCCAAAATTTTTTACTTCCATCTCTTCCACTTTTATTAATATCCTCCAACAATTTACTATTCAATTTCATTCTCTCTCTATAAATATCTATTTTAGCCAACTTCTTCTTTTCTAAGTACTTTTCCCATTTAGCATTAATATCTTTTTCACTTTCCTTATTCTTAATAGCACACTTATATTCTCTACATGCTTCTTTCCTTTCTTTTACACTTTTACTAATTTTAATTTTTTTATTACTTTTATTCTTTTCAATATTTTCACCTAAAACCCTATTTGCAACTTTTTCTACTTCCTTACACCAATCCTTATACTCATCCCCAGCCCACTCTTCCATTATTTCTTCAACTTGTATTTTATACTCTTCCAACTTATTCTTATCATTTACTCTCCATCCACATCTTTCACTATTATGTCTACTTTTACTTCTATTCTCCATCACATTACTAACCATTTCAATTACAATGAAATTATGATCACTAGTGCATACTTTTTCTTCATTATCAAATACCTTAATTTTCCGTATTTTATTTATTCCCTCTTTCTCTACCAATACATAATCTATTGTGTGAAATATATTATTTCTGGACCATGTGTATTGTCCCTCATAAATATTTAATAAATTTCCAATACTCAAATTCACTTTCTGACAAAAATTCTTCAAAAGCTGTCCATTTTTATTATCTACATCATCAATTTCTTCAATATGTCTATTCATATCCCCTATAACCATTATTCTCTTCCCCTTTTCTTTAAAACTTTGTATATCCTTAACTAAACATTCGTATATGTTACTATTCCACTCCAATATAATTTGACTATCTCCAGTAGCTATATAAACTATAGCCACCATCCATTCGTGTCTATCCAACCTTATTTCAAACCACAAGTGTTCTTGACATTTAACAATATTTAAATATTTTTTTGATATAACACCTATACCACCACCCCTTTTTTTCTTTTTCTTTTCTATTTATACCCTGCCATACCAACTGTTCCAAAATAGGTTCTTCTTCTTCTCTTAAATGTGTTTCCACTACTGCTAATACCTCAAGCTCTTCATTTTCAATTGTTTTATTTAATTCCATCCACTTTTCTGGTTTCCTACCACCTTGCATATTCAAAAACCCAATTTTAACAATTTCTTCTTTCCTAACTACTCTTTTATAAATTCTTTTAATTCTTTCTTCTCCATTACATTTATAAATTACTTTCTTACCATTAATTTTACAAACCCATTCCTTCTCCATATCTATATTTATATCAAAATCAAATTCCTTTTGCTTACTTCTTATATTCCATCCATTCTTTTTAATAATATTACAATTTAAAAACCCACCCCCCTTTATAAGTTTCCCGAAAAAAAATCTTTATAAATCAAACTCCCTAAAACTTCACTTTCTTGTTTTCCTAAATGCAACCCATCTTTACTATATAACTCTCTCTTTCCAATAAAACAATCCCACACCTCCACAAACATAACATTATTTCTCTCACACAATTTTTTCAATCTCTCATTTATAGAACATGCCCTATCTAACAAATAACTCTTGTCAAACCTTGGTAATAATCCAACTATTCCTACTCTTCCTTTAATCATAATCAAATTCCTAATCAAATCTACATACTCATCCATTATTCTCTCTGATGATTCTAATAAATTATTAGTCCCCACCATAACATATACATCTCTACTACCTTGTTTTTTAACTTTATCTGCTACATCCCTAATTCTAGCTCCAGGCAAACATACTCTTACATACCTACTTCTATTTTCCCTTGCAATTATATCCCCACATTCTCTAATTAGTGAATCTCCTATCAATACTGTTTCATAATCTACTTTTTCTGCTCTATCCATAACATTTTCTAATACCTTCTGGTCCTCCTTATCTATTTCTTCCCTATCATTCCTACTCAATAATTCCTTTATCTCCTCACATTTTATCTCTAATGATTTTAATTTTACTTCTACATCCTTCAATTCTTCCTCTATCTTATTTATTCTTTGACTAATCATCTCCATTACACTATTACTTTCTCCACCCACTATTCTTCGACTATCTACACTTTGAAAACACTTTCTCACCTCTTTTATCATATTAATACACTGACTGCATAACCATAAACCTTTTACATCCTTCCTAGTCTTATTTAAGCTAGAGGCGACCTCTGGTGCTATCTATTATTATTATTATTATCTTTCAAAAAGTCATTTTATTGATTCTATAAAAGGTTACATCAAAAGTGTTTTACATAATTTTGGTATACACATTGATTTATTCTGTTACATAAAAAATGAATATCTGAATGATATAGTTTAATTTATGGCTTCTTGAGTTGTTTGAACTTTTGTGACTTGAATGATTCCTTAAAAAAAATTCATAATAGTTGATGTATAAGTTGCTTTTTTGATGATATTTTTGCTGTTTATAGCTTGTGTGCTTATAATTAAAAATCTGAGAAGCTATTGAAAAAGTTTTTCTCTAGTAGTTTTTGTCAGATACTTAGTGTTGTGTTATAGCATTGATTGTTCTTTTAGTAGTGACCATGTTGCAGCATATAAGTGGGGTTTTGTTAAGATTTTATCTCGATTCCTTATTTGTGTTAATTTGTTGCAAAAGATGGCTGGATGCCACCTGGTGTTATTTCCTATTATAAAAGTGCACCATGTACACTAAAAAGCATATAGTACAATAACAGCCACTCTAATGTTTAGTATTGATTTTGTCTTGTATGCAGCAATTATTTTTTCAATTGATGTGTTAGTTTTTCTGTATGTGTCAAATTTTTTTTACTTATGTGTTCGAGTGCTGTACATTGGTATAGCATATATTGTAGGGTTTTTTCTGATCGATGGCACAGTCCACAAAAAGGATCTATTTTGAAATACATTCTCTTGTGATGCAAAAAATAGGTTGTGGGCATGGCAATGAGATTTAATTTCAAAATAAAATCAAAAAATTTTGGTTCCAGGGCCCATTTTTTAAATTCTTTTAGTAATCTTTTGTTATTTATCCCTAACATTGGTGCTACATCATTAATGTTATTTATTTCATTTGTGAGGTCATAGATATTCCAATATGAATATTTGTTTTTATATTCAGGTATGTTTGCCATGGTTTTAAATTTGTAAATAATTGTTGATATGTATGATTGAGTTGGAGGTGGACGATCAGTTGGAATGATTTTCACAAGGTGTTTTAGTTTTGTGAATTGCTGTAAAGTGGTAATTATGAGATTCCTTTGTTTTTGGATGTGAAATATGTTAATATTGTGTAAACCTATTCCATTTTTAATGAGTGGTTGATTAAGCCTTTTTGTTGAAATTGCTACTGTTTTTTGGATCATAGTAGTTGATTGCAGATGTTTTTTATTTAAAAACTTTTGAGAAAGATGTAATCGGTAAATAATAAACTATTTTTGTTATGATGAGCTGTTTTATAAGCCGTACTTTGGAATATATGGATAAATATGTTTTTGATAATGAGTTTACTATTTGTTTGGCCTCCTCCTTTAGTTTATTTTGTATGTGGCATCTCATTCCTGTAAGTCCCATATGGAAAGGAAAACCAAGAAAAAAAGTTGGTTTTGATTGGTATGTGTTTGTGCACAGCTTTCCAGTAAATAGTGACCATGCTGATGTTTTTGTGGGATTGAATTTCAATTTATATTGCTTGGTATAGTCTTCGAGAATGTTTTGCAGCTGGGTGAGTTGTTTTTTTGATGATAGGAAAACAGTAACATCATCCATATATGCTAAGCATGGTATATGTTCTGTAGTGCCTGGTATCTGTATTTCAGTAAAAGATTGTTCTATTTTTTGAATGAGAGGGTTAATGTATAGTATGAATAGTAATGAGCTGAGAGATGATTTTTGAGATATTGATTGTGTAGGAGTACATGATGGGGAGATTCTTCCATTGATGGTTATGTGGATTTCATGATTTAGAAGTAAGTTTGCTATTAGATATAAATGAGGTTTGGGTATATCAGTGTTATTGAGCATTTCTAGAAGTATAGGTATATCTATTGAGTCAAATTCTGCCTCAATATCTAATTGTACAGCTATGGGCTATATTTTTTTGTTTTCTTATTGACGCTAGGTTTGTTTTAAAGAATAGAGCTGCTTGTATTGTTGATGATTTTTTTTCACAAATTGGTATTTTGAAATAAGCATTGTTATGTGTGGCTTGATTTCTTGCTTTATGATTTTTCTATGATTTTAATCGGTAATGGCCCCATGGATATAGATTATAAATAAGTTAGTGAGAGAGTAATGTGTTTTGTTTTGTTGAAAGGAACAATTTCAATTGGGTACACTCCTTCCATGTACTGTATTTTTTGTGTTAGATGGTTTGCTAAATTACATAAATATTTGGCATTGAATTGACTAATGTGTTTTAAAACAAAAGCTGGAATTCCAGGACTACCTGGGTTGCATGCATTTGGGATACTGTTTAGTTTTTCTATAAAGACATTTGTGGTAAAAGGTATTTTTGTTACTGTTGGGCCAAATAAATCTGGTTTAATTGTTTGAAATTGTCTTGTTTGAAGTTTTTGCTTGAAATATTGGTATATGGGCAAAATCATATTGTGACCTGCAAATGTTCCTTGATTTGTGTGTATTGCCATTAGTACCTTGATAGTTTGTGCTCTTCCAAGTGCCCATCTAATGTATTTCCTTGTCTGAGTGTGTGGTTTTGTAAGACATAGTTTGCTTTTTTTAATTTTGAGGTAGCTTTTAAGGGTGTCACATGCATTATTGTATGCATGTTTAAGTTTATATATGTATTTTTGGGTTTGCTTTGAAGGGTTAATCATGGTTAATCGTTTATGAATTTCATCTGCTAGTGCCAGTAATTTAGATGGTGGTGGTTGCTTCATTACTATATGATTGATATTAAATGAAATAATGTTTATACTATATATTGTTGTATAAGATTGAGTTTCATTTTTTTAAGTTTGTTTATCATGATGTACATTTCTGAAAAAATAAATTCGGGTGTGTTTACTGGTAATAGAACTCTAATCGTTCTTGTGAACAGAAGGCTTGATGTTTGGATATCATTGAAGTTAATTGTTGTTGTTGCTGCTGTTGTTGTTGTTATTATTATTATTATTATTATTATTGTTATCTTTCAAAAAAACTTTATTGAATATAACAAGAAAAAGGTTACATTTATAACTATTTTACCACATGCAGATGAATTGAAGTTAGTATAATTAAGTTAAAAATTGTAATGGGGGGGGGGGGGCAACAAAGATAAAGGATATGCATGTGGTTTACAAATTTGAGTTTACATTTTTTATTTAAAAAAAAATACATCCAATTAGTTTTGTGCAATGGTAAGGCTCTTAGTTCTGTTTTTTTATTAGTCTTTTTTCCATCTATAATTTTGAGTGCTTTTGTAATCTAGACCAGGTGGCTGTGTACATCTTTTGGGATACAATTTTTTTATCTCTTAAGCGAAGCTGTTCCATCTTGTTCCAGAATGTGTTTGGATGTCTTCGTGGATTATTGTTGTACATGAAGGAGCATCTTGTGCACCATAGTGTAAATAATATCAAAGTACTTGCTCGAATATGTGGGTAGCTACTCTTAACAAATGATTGTAAGTGTTTGAATGTCACAATTTCTTTGTTTGCACAATGATGGGATGGGTGAATGAATATTATCAAATGTGGAGCAGATAAAAAGAAACTGTTCCTGTGTCTCAGTCTCTCTATGACATAACCAGCATATGTTTTCTGTATTTATGTAATACCTTCTATATCTACAAAAGTGTAATGTTGACAGTGCTTCAAGATTTAATTTGAGAAGAAAATCATAATATTTGTGTTGTAATGACCAGAGTTTAAATTTTCAGGTTAATTGTCTATTGTTAATGTTTAAAATTGGTCTTTTATCATTTAAAAGAGAGCAAGTTATCTGGTATACATCCCAATATTTAAACTTATCTTGAGGTGGTGAATAATTAATGTTTGGAATGTTAAGAATTAGTGTAAGCAAGGTTTTCCAATATCCACTGGCTGTGGTGGTTTATCTGTTGGGGTAATCTTGAAGAACACTTTCATGTATGGAAATAAATAAGAACATGCAGAAATAAAATTTAATGTCTTTTGAATGTTAAAAATATGTATTGAATGTAGTCCTAAACCATTATGTATTAGAGGAGCTTGAATACGTTTTCGTGAAACTAAAACAATCTTTTTTCCCCACAGAAACTTTCTACATAATGAGTTTATTTTACTAGTAAAAGATTTAGTGTATAGTATTATTGTAGAGTATGTGATTCGAGTCATAATTAATAGATTAAACAGGGATACTTTTGAATACAATGAAAGGTAAGATTTTGAAAGTGAATCAATTATGTTTTCTATTTTATTTTTAATTTTGTCTTGTATTTGTTGACGCATTTCTAGGTTGCTCAAATAGAAGAGGAATCCCACAAAAGAGCTGGTTTTTTTAAAAAATGTTATGTGTGAAATTGTCCTGTATATATTGACCATGCAGAAGATTTATCCATGTTAAACTCCAGCTTGTATTTGTTAGTGTATGAATTAAGAATTTTCAATAGAGTTGGGATCTGTTTTTTAGAAGTTAAAAAAATTGCGACATCATCCATGTAGGCAATACAGGAGCTGTTTGCTTTCAGACCAGGTATGTATATGACTGATAATTCTTGTTCTATCATATTCAACAAGGGATTGATATAGAAAGTAAAAAAAAGCACGCTTAGTGGTGAACCTTGTGGAATCGAACAATAAGGTACAAAAGAAAGGAAATTCTTCTTCTTCTTCTTCTTCTCCTCCTCCTCCTTCTTCTTCTCCTCTTCTTCTTCATCTTCTTCTTCTTTTTCTTCTTGTTCTTCTTCTTATTATTATTATTATAAAAAGTTTTGTTTCTGTTTGTTTTGCTTTTATATAAAAAATATTATTGTCTTGAATTCCAAAGTTCATAAAAATATCATAAAGTATATAAAATATATTTTGATACTGGTTTAAATTATATAAAGCCATTCTAATCTAAGTGATTCTCAGATTAAATCACAGTAACAGATAATTACATTATCTCAGATACTTAATTGAATGCTTATTCAAAAACTGATTTTTTAAGTTATCATTATATCTTCTTAGACTGAAGAATATCTCAATGAGATAAAGAATATTAGTGCTCCAGAAGAGTATTTATTATTTACTATTTTAAAAGCTGCACATTATCTTACATTAGCTGCACATTGTCTATCATCAACTTTTATGTTTAAAAAATTGTAATCCATCTGCAATTAAGGTCCTTAGTAGGTTGTCTGTGAGGATAAGAAAAGACATAAAAAGTACCCTTGTCTTTTTCCTTGCTTGATTGATGTCTTGGGTAATAAGCCATAATTAATTTAAATTAAAAGTAATTAATTAAATCTTTGGATTAATATTTATTTTTATTTATTACTTTATGATTGAACATACGCTAGTTATCTTATGGTCGGCCAAGATATCCCTCACTTGTTTATTCATTCTAGCAATTATTTATTAGGCAAATTAAACTTTTATTTTGCACAAGAGTTTAATTTTAGAATCACTGAGAGTGTTTACTCTTGTTGCCTTGTTAGTTTTAATTTAATGAGATAATTTTTTCCAAACAGAGTATTGTTTATTCTTATTCAGGGTGTATGATCTGATGGTAAACCAATTCTGATAACTTTTAACTAATTATTTAAATTATCTTTTACATGGTTTAGTGGTAGATCATTAATATGCTATAATAGTTATATTTGTATTGGTATTGGATTTGGTCTCTATCTGATTATACATCTCTGGATCATCATTTTTTCTTAAAATTATTGTAACCCTTCTGAGTCAAGTCATTAGGAGTCTCTAATAGTACAAGCATCTTAGTTTATCATCTTCATCTCTATAATAAATTTGTTTATAAACTTCTCATAAATTATATAATATCAATACTTATGCACTTATAACCCTTGTTAAAGAAATTATATGTTATTAAATTTATTTAAAGCTTAGCACTTTCAAAGCTCTGTGGCTTCATAATCATAGCTGTGCAAAATAAAAATAAAATGGTTGATAGTGATGAGGGGGTGTATTCAAATTAATAGAAAGGACACCTGTTTTGCCATTTCCAAAATATGGACAAACTAAGTCAAACAATATTTTAAATAATATACCGAAACATCTAATTAACATAAATTTGAATACCCCCCTCATCACTATCAACTGTTTTATTTTTATTTTGCACAGCTATAAATATGAAGCCATAGAGCTTTGAAAGCACTAAGCTTTAAATAAATTTAATAACATATAACTTCATCTCTAACAGATTTTATCTTCATCATCATTTATCTTAATTATCATCTTTTTCATTCCATCTCATCTTCTTCTTCATTATTTTTTATTTCATCTTAGTTTATCATCTTTATCTCTCATAAATCAGCAAATCTCATTTTCCATTTTCATCTTATCTCACATCTCCACAATCTTAACATCACTCTCTTCATTATAATTTTTTTATTTATCATCTTATCTCATATCTCTCTTTTCATAATTATCTCCCTCTTCTTATCTTCTTTCATCTCATCTCTCTCCCTCATCTTTTACTTCATTCCATCATCTCTCCCTCTTATCTTCTCTAATACAGTTCATCTCATTTTTCATTTTCATTTCCATCTTATCTCATATCTCTACCACCTTATCTTATTTATCATCTCCTTCATTTTATCTCACCTTCTTCTTCATTATTTTATTCCATCTTTTTATCTCCATCTCTTATAGATTTTCTTATATTCTTTCATCATCTCATCTCTTTCCCTCTTATCTTCTACTTCATTCCGTCCTATCTTCATCTATTCATTCTTTCTTTTCTCCACTTTATCTGCTCTTCATTCTCTTTTTCTTCCCTTCCCTCTATCTTTTTTAGGTTACAATATATATATATATATATATCAAATGGTGTCAAATAGACACATTTAGGTAAATATTAATGTAATTCTATTATTTTGATAAATTAAAATATAATATATACACGCAGTTTAAATAAATTGAACATAAAGTATTAGTATTATTAAAATGTAATTTAGAAAGTTTAATCATGTATTATTGTAGAACAATTTAAATATGTTTAGAAATTACACATACACATGTATGTGTGCATTTATATCAAGGAATATCAAATAGACATGTGTAAATTTTAATCATTTTTAAATATTAAATGCCAATTCAAAAATGTTCATTTTATATTACACCATATTTCAGTGTGCTTTTTGGTTTTAAATTAAACCTATTGAAACATATGTGTAAATAAATGTAATAACATGAATTGTGTATATTATTCATGTGAATCACAATGTGATATTTTTTATTATATGTTAATCAAAATCAGAAGACTTAATTTACATGTATAGCCATATTCTAAAGACAGTAATATCATTTTTAATATTGGATTTGTTTACTTCTAATATCTCTTCCTGAGACAGTCCTATTTGCATACTTTAAGTTTGATATTGAAAAAATAAAAGTTACAAAAATATCAAGTAAGTACTTTTATCGCTATTTATAAAAATTTTCTAAAAAATAGAAATATATTAAGATATATTTAGTCACTATTTGTAGCTAGTCATATGTTCTGAACACTAATGGCAACCTCAAAAAAATCTTAGATAACTCAAGAAATACCAGTGAAACTCCAGTACATGAAAAAGAACACTTCGACAAAATTTGCAAGCCTATTAAGAAAGTTTATAGTAAAAAATCAACTAGAAAATAAAATTATAGTCCTAAGAAATCTTTAGATCAATCGAAAAAAACAATCTTGACTGAAAATATTAATGAAGAAATAGACATAAAACAGAAAATCAATAATGTAAAGTTTAAGCAAAATTCTGATAACTTAAAAGAGGTTCCAAAATCTGCAAATGTTACCAAAAAAATAGGTACCCATTTAAAACCCATTAGCATGTCAAACAAAAGTTCTATTAAGAAAACTATGGAAAGTATTGAGTTACAGGATGAATGCATCTTTCCAGTATTGCCAAAATGCAGAAAAACCTTGCAGAACTCAGACAAGGGCTTAAATATGTATGTGAATAAAAACATAATATGGATAATATGTATTTTTGAGAGCTACAACACTGAAAAGAAATCCAATTTTTTATCTCTTTCATGAAAAAAAGTTATTCACCAAAAACCAATGAAACAGTGGTGCCATTAAAGAAAATTTTTTTTAGGCAGTGCTAATATTCACAGAGTAGATTACTGCACAAATTTTGATGGATTAAACCTTATTAACACCAAATTGGATGATGAGGATACATTTAGAGGATATGAATCTATAAATTTCCCATCTACTCAAGTTCATATAGATTTCAGAAATAAATCTTCTCTGGATCATCAACTTTTATGTGATAACTCTAATATAAACAATCCCCAAAAAACTCTTATCCTGCAAAATGATCTGCATTCTATTATAAAGAAAACAGACATGAAGATGGAGATCTTCAAAGACTACTCAAGGATTCATAATTCCATCAAACTGTCTTCATGTTGTTCTGGACATGATTCACAGAATATGTTTGAAAGACAAACTTATCACAAGTTTATCATTGAAAATTCTAATCAACAATCTAATAACACAGTGTTTAACTGTAATTATAATTACAATTAGTAGAAGATGCATTACTTCAAATATAAAAAGGACTTTCCAGTGTTAAATAAAAACACAACATCACATGCCTTCAACTTAAATGTCACTAATCATAATACGTTAAGATCTAATATTTCTAAGCCATTATCATATGCTGACAAAGCTGCAGCCAATACAAAAATACCAACTTTGAATCCAGGTATTGATAAAAGCAGAAGTGATGTAATATCAAATATTGAAGACTATCACAAAGGTATTCAAATTCTAGATTTAGATAATATAAACTGTACTACCCAATCCATTGAGAACTGTCCTACTACTATCAATACAAACTCTGATTGTGATTTATCTAGACATAATCTAATCACTGAAAGTTTCCAACAATCCATTCCTGCTATACTGATGAGATCTTTCATGAATTACAATGATCAAGATGCTGTCATTTTAACAACCACAGATAACAACATTCTCAAATCAGGCTTTATTCACATTATTTAAAGACCATGGCATTTGGCTATCAGTGTTTAAGATTCTATTTCACCCAAATGATAGATATATTGTGGTACAGTTTAAGAATGCAGTTGCCAAAAAAGCATTTAGAAACAATCACAAAACACTAGAAGATTATTTAATCTCATTTGATACAAATTATCCAACATCTATTGAAGGAATGATATGCAACTGTGGTATTAATTTTGACAGATAAGAACTGCAAAGAATTGTCAGCCCCTATGGAAAAATTATATCATTTGTCTACTTTCAGTTAAGAAACATTGACTCTGAAGTTTTTACAAACACTGCTTTTTTTAAAATTGTACTTATAAAAGGTATTTCACCATTATCCATACCAGGGCTTACTCAATTCAATGAATCTCCCCTCATAATTTACCTGCATGGAGTTGCACCACAGTGCTTCCATTGCTTAAAAAGATGGCATATCATGAAAACATGCCTTGAACATTCATGCAATCAATGTCATCTAATAAAGAAAAAGTTTCACAAATGTACAATCAAAGATATTGTGCCTTCATTGTCATCTACCACTCTAATTACCCAGGGAACATCAACAAATTTTGGAAGGAATTTTATGCAGCAATCTGAATACAGTCTCTTAAAATCCTAAATTAAAACCCACTGAGACTTTGAATGACACAACTAACCTAGTGAATTTTGAGTCAACAAATAAAGCTGAATCCAGTGCTGGAGCAAATATAGCTGATCATCCTGCCGAACTTGAGACTTAATACATCCTTATTGATTTTAATAAAGAATCTCAACCCCAAAACTCTATTCAGTGTCTTCTCCCTCTCTGCAAATGTAAGAGCAGAAACAAGAAAAATGTCACATCAGTCAAACTTTTTCTTCCTGAGAAAGTGTTGTTACAGATGATCTCCTTAACCTTAATGACAATACTTGTTTGGGTCATACTTCTGGGGCAAAAAAAATGCAAAAGCCCTAGTCTCTTAGAAACACTAATTGATCTGAGCATGACCGAAACCTTTTTGAAGACTATATCCAGAAATCAGTATAACCATAATGATTATGAAGAAGTATTACAACTGGGGGATTTCAGTTTAACTTCCTCTCTTGTTAATCATGAATCAGAAAAGGATTTCTCCCATTACAAGAGTGACCAGAACGTCGATAGCCAACTCCAAGTTGAAGTGGATTGTCATGATGCTAGTAATTCAAATAAATCAGAGATTGCTTAACATTGTATCTGTCAACATACAAGGCTTAAATTCTCATGACAGGTTGTATGCTTTGTCACATTGGTTTCATTCTCATAGTCTTGATATTTTGTCTTAATGAGACTAAATTTCATTTGCAGTCAGACTCAAACATAATTGATATGATGCATAGTTTTGGATATTTTCACTACTCCTTCTATTATTCAGCTTTTGGAGGAGTGGTGATCATAATCAGCAAGAATTCACAAATCACATTGTTCAAAATACTATTCATTGACTCTAATTGCCTAATTGTGATCATACAATATCAAAGCTGGTACTTTAATCTGATAAATGTATATCTTCCTAAATCTTCAGACACTGTTACAAGAGTGATTAATACAATTAATTCAAGATTGAGAACTAGCCCTTTTGAAATGATTATTATTGGAGATTTTAAACATACATATCAAGTCTTTAAAAAAATATATTTTGAAAACATAAATCAATCTCTGTGCAGTGTAAAATTCTTCGTTGATGATAAAACCCTATTTTTTATACAAAATCATCATGTTCACTAATTGATCTACTTTTTTTCACCTTCATTATCATCACAAATAGAAGTTTCTTTTGGTCGATTACATTCTCTGATCATTATGCTGTGGAGATTAAAATAATCTTAAGAAACACTCTACAACCTACCATTGAGATGCCAATGACTACTCACATGCTTACAAAGTTTAATGCCACTATTAAACTGATCTCTGAAGCTTATATCAATGTCCATAGACCAAAATTTTTAATAATCCCTGCAGTAGAAGCATGGAAGACTTTTACTGAAACACTAGCCATGATAATAAATTCTTGTACTGCTAAAACTAAAGGTCCAGTTATCCTACTCAATGAGCTAGACTCCATGGCATGTGATCTCAAAAACCTTTCATATGAAGCATTCCTAAGTTTTAAATTTAAAAATCCAAATACTAGGCTAACCAAAAGGCCATTGCTGAATACCTATCAATAAAAAGAACCAGACAATATCTCCATCACCAACATTGCTGGACCAGGGGTACCTGAGATGAGCCCCTGGCTCTAGAAGATGATCAAAGGTCACTCAGTCCATTGAGATACAAAGCAACTGCTATACTGGCTCTTCCATGCTTCTCAAAACCTGAATATTATGCAAAAAAATTCCAACCACTTGGCTTTTCATTTGTACAAAAATGTTTTGTTTATGAACACTCTTATCAACACAAAATTGCAAGATTTCATCATTTCCTGGCAGAACACACCCTGGATGGTGTGGTATACCAAAATTCTTATTACTTCACTTATGTGAATTCTCAGTCCCCATTATAAAAAAATGGTAGACTTCTTGGCTAGTGGCAGCCAGGAAATAAATGGGCTTTGCCCAATAGGCATGGTCTTAGTTGTTAAAAAAACCTGAGGGTCAAAAAAAATCTTGATAATCTTTGGCCTATTTCTATGGTGCCACTATTTGTAAAAACCATTAAAGGTTTTATTGGAGAGCATATACAAACAAACATTATTGAAAAATTGTCAACCTATCAGTTTGCAAAGAAAGGGAGGTCTACTGCTGACCCTGTCAGTCGATTTTGACTCCTAGTTGATCATGTTCACAGGAAAAGGATGTCACAGCTAGTTACATTTCAACTCAACTTTGCCAGAGCCTTTGATTGTGTCAGGGTTGATGTGCTGCTTGGTGTACTGGAGAAACTCCAAGTGCCTCTGACATACCTTCAGATGATGAGAACCTTCTCTTTAACAGAGAAGTGTTTCTCTCACTGGATGGAAGAGTTGCTCCCAGCTTTTGGTCATGTGTATTCATACCTCAGGGCTTGCCACTAAGCACACTACTCTTCAGTCTATGTGAACCCATTGCTGTTGCACATTGAGTCTATTCTTCCAGGGATTTACATACTGAGAGAGAACATACCCCACATCTCCTATATGAATGATGTTTCATTTCAGGATGAGTTCACTAGACTTGAGAAACTCCTAGACCAGTTTGTATGTGAATTTAGCCTGAGAATTAATGGAGTAAAGTCATCAATGTGGTCCATCCTGACATCCATCATGACAGTGAAGCAAATATCTGGTAGTCTAAAAACTCCCCCACAGAAATTTATTGGTTTTAGTATTGCTTCCTCTCCAGCAGCCATAAGAAAAGAACTTGAAACTTCATTAATTTTAAGGATTGAAAACACTATTAATTCACTATCTAAAATTTATCTTTCCTGTTTGGAAAGGTTTTATTCCTCAATACTGTGATTTTACCTAAAATTTCTTATTATCTAGCTAGTTTTCACCAAGAATTTGCTTCATCTGCAATGTTGAATCTCTATGCCGAAAGCTGTGCTGGGGAAAAAAGTCACCCACAATAAGTCTTAATATTTTGCAAAAATCCAAGACATCTTAATGAATTAGGACTGCACTTGATTAAGATTTTTCTAATAAAGAAAACTTACAATGTCCTTGTTAAACTTTTCAAAGACAATGCAAACATAGAAAGTCCCATATCCTCAGAAAAAATAATCCCCACTGACCACCCATCTTCTTGTAAAAGAAACATCTGGATGCAACAGCAATTAACTATTGTCTTCAATAGCATCAAAAGCTCTAGCTCCATGTTTGATAAAAATATTCTACTGGAGCTCATCAATTAGTTCAGTCTGGTAAATCTAGGACAAAGAATCTCCCAGTTGTAATCCCTCATCTCATAAGACTGACCAAGATCCTGAAATTGAAACCAAAGTTTGTGGATTTTTGGCTAAGATCAACCTTGGAGCCTTGCCTACAGGGATGTTTTTTGTAATCAAAGGGGACACAACATTGATACCATATGTACCCTTTGTGGAAGACTTGACATGTCCATTGAACACATACTCTATCAATGAGAATGGTGGACTCAGTTACAAAATATTGCCCTACAGAGGAATACAGGGTACATCTCTACAAATGTTCACCTTAGTGATGCATTCAGAAATAAAAATTTTGGCTCCATCCACCTGGCCACTTTCACAAATTTTCTCATACAGAAGATTAGATGTAATGTATTATAAAAAATCACATATATCAATTCATGATTAAATCATTAGCCAATTTTTTTAAAAAAAGATTGCCAATAATTTCTCTTTAAAAGCAGATTTTCCAAACCAGAGTAACACAACAGAAAACAAATCTTTAGTATTATACCTTCTTACAATTGCAATACACATTCTAACTGCATTTAATATGAAAACAACCTTAATATGAATTAATAGCTTCAGAATCATAACTCTTTATTTAATGAATTACCTCATTTTTCTCTTGCTCAGATATAATCTTATGATCTGTATTTTATCCGTAAATATAAAATGCAAAACAAATATATATATATTTTTCTAGGTTTATGAATTTGCATTTTTTCAATTAGATATAGAATATTCTGATTTATATATTATTTCGTACAAAAAAAGGTAATATATATGGATCTTCAGGAATGATATTGCCATCAATTTATTCTTTTGTATTATTAATGAAAAAATAATATTTGAATGGCTTGACTGCTTAGGAATTCAGAAGACATTCGAGCATGTGTCAAAATTGGAATCAATCCAAGGACTTTATTTATACCCTAGAATCTAACACTCTTCTACAACCCAAAGCCTACAGAAATAAGTCTGTAGGATTTTGCTTGAGAATGTTAAACTTGATTTCTTTGAAAAAAAAAAATACAAAAAAAAAAAATATTATTTTTTTAAAATCAAGATTTTTGATGCTAAAGCTATTAATGTGTTTAAAAGTTCTTTTGATATTAAAATAATTAAAATGTAAGTTAAAATTGTGGAAATATAGAAGAATACATATTTGTTTTGGGTCTATTTTGACAAGAATACATTGGTAGAATTTTTTAAATTGAATTTTGGATAGTAAATTAATTACGAATTGGTAAACTTGGTTTAATATATATATATTCTAACTAACAAATATTTCAAGAGAAGAATTATAGATTTTTCTAACTAAATGAAAATTCGAAAGTATTATTGGTTTTTGAAAGATGATGAACATTTCTTAAATATATAAATTAACGACAGATGCATTTCTTAAGTATCAATTAAATATGCAATGCATCAATTATATATATTCTGGTATACTAAGTATAGATCAAATAATTTCCAAGTATAGATTTAATCTAATAATTTCTCAAATATAATGCATAGACTAATATATTTCATACGTATAAATTAAATATAACCTCCTTCGTGCGACCGCGTTACAGGCCAATTGTAACTATATAAAATCAATTCAAACAAATAAAAAGTTATTCTTTATTTTGTTAACTTTATATAAACTTATTAAAGTAACATGAAACGCATTTTGCAATCTCTCAATCGGTCATCTACAATGAATTTCAAACATAACTAAACGATTGGGAGAGCTTCCAAATATCATATATATTATTGGATAGTTTAAACTAATTATAACTTTATTATAACCAATGAGAATTTTATTCAAATGATCGCACATCCACGTTATGGATTAATTATATTATATTCAAACTATATGGCATTTACACAGTTGCAGATAAACTGCATGCCATATACAACATTTTAAGAATGGATCGATGGATACTTCATCATTCCCAGCTGACACTATTTCTCAGGCCTACTGAGATGATGATGATGATACAGAACACTTATAAGTTTAATTGCCAGGGCGCCAAATTGCAGCTCCAATAAAATATAGAGGTTAAATCTCAATTCAATACTCTTAGTAATAATATTTCGTGAATGGGTTAATACATAATTAATTTAGAGAACACTGACAACGCATTAAAATTGACAATATTAACATCTTTAAGAATTCCAGGTTATTCTCAGCGCATTCCCCATTCACTCTGATTAAAGCTACAATTAAGTTTTATTCTAATTATAAAGTTCTATATTCATCTCCACCTTCCTGAGCTAGCAAAGATGTAAAATTTAATGATAAAATAAATAATAGTGTAATAGACATATGGACGTGAAATTGATGAAGGGATGGATCAGGAAGGTGGAAATGGATATAGAATTTTATAATTAGAATAAAACTTAATTGTAGCTTTAATCAGAGTGAATGGGGAATGCGCTGAGAATAACCTGGAATTCTTAAAGATGTTAATATTGTCAATTTTAATGCGTTCTCAAAATTAATTATGTATTAACCCATTCACGAAATATTATTACTAAGAGTATTGAATTGAGATTTAACCTCTATATTTTATTGGAGCTGCAATTTGGCGCCCTGGCAATTAAACTTATAAGTGTTCTGTATCATCATCATCATCATCTCAGTAGGCCTCAGAAATAGTGTCAGCTGGGAATGATGAAGTATCCATCGATCCATTCTTAAAATGTTGTATTTGGCATGCAGTTTATCTGCAACTGTGTAAATGCCATATAGTTTGAATATAATATAATTAATCCATAACGTGGATGTGCGATCATTTGAATAAAATTCTCATTGGTTATAATAAAGTTATAATTAGTTTAAACTATCCAATAATATTATATATGATATTTGGAAGCTCTCCCAATCGTTTAGTTATGTTAGAAATTCATTGTAGATGACCGATTGAGAGATTGCAAAATGCGTTTCATGTTACTTTAATAAGTTTATATAAAGTTAACAAAATAAAGAATAACTTTTTATTCGTTTGAATTGATTTTATATAGTTACAATATACATATATTAAATAAATAAAATCTGTTTACTATAATTAAGATTTAAGCCTGTTCAGAATTGTAATCAACGACAATGGGGCTTGATACAGTTGATGAAAAGAGTCCCCTTGAAACTATTCCTGTCGATCTTGTAGTGTTATTTCATAGTTCTCAATTCAAAATTTGGCCATTAGTTAACAACTTATTAAATAATAAGCTAAGACAACACATAATGGTTCTAATTTTTAATATTAAACAATAATTGGAACAATATTAAAAACTAAATATCTAACAAAGAAAAGTAACAAATCACATGATTCTTAAGATTATCAATCATTAGTTCAAAAAAAGCACGATCCTGTGCCTAATATCAGAAATTTCACAAATATTTTTATACACTTGATTAAACTTTGGCATAGTTTATTTTGCATATATGAAAAGACAAAAACAGAATTTATATATCTTATAATAAAACAAAAGTGTCTTGTAAAGAAACAGTAAATAAAAAGGCACATCACTGTTAACTTCCAGATGGTTAGATACTAAATCTTTGTTATATAGTTAAATATATATTGATATTTATTTAATAAATACTGGATGATTATATGTACTATTTTATCAAGTCAAACCATCAATTTATCAGTTTAAACACTTATTTTTTACAATAATGCTATATTTTTGGATTACTTATTAAATAAAGCATTGTCAATATTACAATTACTATTTAACCTAGTGAAAGAGCTAATATTTTGGAACTTGTTTTTTTAAGTGGTGTTTTATCTCAGCGGTTGGCCGCCTTTTAGATATTGCGGACCACTAATATAATTTTTAATGACAAGAATTAATATGAGCATTGAGTATGATATACATATATATTTATTTATAATTTTAATTTTAAAACAAAAATAATAAATAATAGCAATATATATTAAAAATAGTGCAACATTTGCTGTTCTTGGTTAAAATTAGTTTACTAATCCTTGACTCCAAAGATGTTACAACAACATGTAAAATATTTTGTAACAAATCAATTAGCAATATAATGTTCTTGTTCTATTTTACATAAATTTATTTTTTATTTAAAAATTTTATTAAATGAGCTTAGCAAATTTAAATATGTGAATGTCTTTGTGGACTATTAAAATTACATTGTGGACCACCACTGCGGACCACTGGTTGCTGACTGCTGTTCTATCTGACAGTAATAAAGAAATTTCATAATTTAATCACATCTTTGTTCAAACATAAAAACACATGTACATGCATATTTAAAATACTGTATACTTCTTAATTGAACACTTTACATTGCAATTTAATATAAAATAATATTTATTCTTTATAGATATAATAAACACTTCCATACTTCCCCATTCTTTTCAAATTCATATAAATAAAGATATAATAAAAGACAAATGACCCCCAAGATGCATTTTGTGCTGAACCAGGACTCATCAGTTGGCCCAGGTCACTATCTCTCATATATATCTTTATTATATGGAAATTATTTATCTAGGATAAATTGTTATATTTTCATTTACCATTGTCAAACTTCCTACACTCACAACATTGAAATTTATTCTTTCTTGCTTACAATTTCAATCGCCCAACAGTCACCATCAGAGCTCTTTTAAACTCAACAATTTCTTCACAACTCTAATTGCCTTCGGTTAAAGTTATGTTAGAAATTGTTGTGTTTAAAAGAGCTCTGATAATGACTACTGGGCAATTGAAACTGTAAGCAAGAAAGAATAAATTCTAGTTTATATTAAATTACATTTTAAAGTGTTCAATTAAGTAATATATATATATATATGTGTGTGTGTGTGTCAATGCAAAATGAAAAAATGGAAAGAAATTCTAATATATGCCTAATTGTATAGCAAATAAATAAATCACCACATTTAACAAATTGGAATTTTATATATATATGTATGTATGTATGAATGTTATATATACATATATTAAGAAAAACATTTCACGGACTATGTAGAGATAAAATTTGAAATGTAATGACAATTTTCGTGTATTTTTCTAAATAAATTAAAGGTATAATATAACATGATAATTAATTAAAACTGGTAATTGCAAAGTGAAATCATGTCACTTAATACTAGGAGCAGTGATTTCGGTTTTTATTTGCCAATTTTTGCTTGCTTGCCTAGTTATATTATAGTTAAAATTTATCTAGGAAAATACATATAAATTTTCGTTATTTGCATGAACACATAGTCCACAAGCACACACGCAACTTATTGTATTATTCTTATTTGCTTGCATACTTCATTTGCTTATTGTTTCATATAAATAACATTATTTTTTGTCTGCTGCATAATTTTTCAAACTGTGTTTTTATCATAATAAAAATAAACAGATCATAGGTTTCTAAGTACTCTTTGCTCTTCTGTCTTTTTCTTTAATTAGATGAAGGCTTGGAATGACCATTGTTGAAAATAATTCATCATCATTTGATAGCTGCATTTGCTTTTGAGTTTAACTTATTATAAACAGTTATATATATATATATATATATATATCATTTATTACCTTGACTTCATTATATTTTATTGCTATTGTTAATTTGTTTCTCTTACAGTAAAGGATATTTTGTTTAATATCAAATATTATGATCTTTAAGTTTTGCCACATTTTTCAGGGGTTCAAAAATGTTGATAAAGGTAAACACTTTTAATTAAGTAACTACCTATATCTCATCTGACTGGTTATGTGGTCAACACAATTCCAGTGATTTAAAAACTGTTCTGCTTCTGGAAGATGCAGTTTTGTATTAAAGCATAAAATTTGTACTACAGAAATGTCAAATATTCATTCAATAAGTAGTCATTTAATTATATATATATATTGTGCCAATGCCAAATTGGCACATGTATATAAAATAATTTTGGATAAAAATTATTATCAAAATCTTTCGGAAAAAAGAATTTGAAAGTTACAATTAATTACTTTAAAGAGGGGAGAGGGAGTTTTCCTATAAAAAAAAAAAAAAACAAACTAAGAGTTTCATAAAAAGTTAAAATTATTAAGATATAAAAAAAAAAAAATCTCTTTTCATTCCAGTTTATTGTAATAGATTATATTAGTGCGTGCGAATGTAAACAAAAGTATGCATGTAAGAATAATATAAAAAAAGAAAAATGAATAAAGAAATGAAATGTATTTCAAAAGAAACACAGTGGTGGACTGCTAATTAAAGATATGAAAACAACACATTTTAAAATAGCTACTACTAATCAAATATTCAATCGAAAAACACGTTGTCATATAATTAATCTAAAGGAATTTCGACAACACGTATTGCCGGAGGATATTAAAACAAAAACACGTCGCAGGTATAAATAGACTTTTTTTCGTTTTATCAGACATTCAGTTGGAGTTTGAAATTCAGTCTAGTTTTACTGTGTCAGTTTACAGAAATGCAGTGCTGAAAAGCTTTTGGAAATATACGCTTGCGCTCCAGCCTTTTTAGTCCAATAAGATCATCAAAACCTGCCTGAGAAATAATGTCTGGATAACAACACAGAAACCCTCCGTCAAAACGTGCAGCTGTCTCCAAGAAGAAACCAACGGATTACCATAAATTCTCTTCCATAAACAAAATCTAACCGGTTAGATACAATCCATTAGAAGCAGCAGAAGTAGCCACCGACAAGAAAAAAAAATCCTAGGTATCTGTTTTATTATTATTATTTACCAGTAGTAGTCACCACTGTAATCCGTAAATATTGAAGATTAACATTATATGAACTCTATCATACATAAAAGGAACTATTGATGTGTGTGCGAGAGTCTCAAATGTTATTAATGCTTTATTATTATTTTTGCGAATGAGAGTTAATTTAAATGTCTAAGATTATGTTGCTTTGTTCATGAAATATCCTATCATATGTTAATTTAAAATGTGCGTGTGTGAAATTTGGATTTATAAAATGTTTAGAATGCGTTTATGTTGGTTAGTAAATTATATTTAAACTTAATTGATGTTGATTGAAATAAATTATCTTTAAATTTAAACTTGATCTGTCGGTCAATTCTTTTTATCAATCTCTTATTAGCAATAAATATCATTGATTAAAATTAGACTGGGCTGGTTAAGGGAATTGTTTCGAGCGCTGGATTATGAGCCTACTACCCGAATATGTTAGTCTTCAGACTAGCTGGCGCCCCCGGGGTTTACCCCGAAACAAATAAAGTATTTGGATGGTAGGGGTTTGAATCTAGCAGCCGAGATGGGCCATTGTTGATAGTTAAAGCTATTAATAAGATCTCCCATTTTGCTCGAACGTGCCGGTTCGTTCACCTAACCTTTATAATATTATAAATGTATTGTGAAGGAGTTTGAAACCGGCCAAAACTTATATATACGTATAAGTAGGTGGTTTCAGCGGTTCGACCCGGTACATAAATGGCTTTACCCAACGTTTGGGGCTGAACCTAAGAAATAACAGTAAATAAATGTTTGTGTTTCTTGTTTAAAAATAAAAACCTTAAAGAAATCTAAATTACGTAGGTAAAAATGTATTAAATTAAAAATAAAAAAAAGAATTGACCGAATTTTTTTTTTTTTCTTACTTCTTTAAATGAAAAGAGATTTTGTGCTATTTACGTTCTGTTTAAATAAATGACAGTTGGGTGTTTGGGCGGAGTTAAAGCATTAAGATCGGGTAGGATAAACGGACAAAAGAGAGCGGAGCCAGCGTGTATTTCTAGTTTAGAAAGAAATAAATAAAATAGTAATTAGTAAACTTATTAAAATAAAATGGTATCAAAAATAATGATAAAAAAGTGTTTAAAATTATAAATTATAAAATAAAATAAAGACAAAATGGAGACTCAAGGTAAAAATAGAGAAAATATCCCGAACAAGGAAAAAAGAGAAATCATAGCTTTATTAACGTGCATGTTCGAAAAACAAAAAGAAACAGCAGAAGAATATAAAAAAATAGCCGAAGAGCTTAAAAACCAAAATAATGAAATGAAGAGTAAATTGGAAGGGCAAGCTGAAATGCTTGAAAAGTTAAAGGACCTGGTCGAAATGGGCCAGAATAAAATAAAAGAAGAAATTAGGGAAGAAATAGAAGAAATTAAAACACAAGTAGAGAATAAAATAGAGACTGCTTACCAAGCAATAGAAAAAAATAAGATAGAAGATAGAAAAATAATTGTAGAAATAAAAGTTGAAGTTATAAATTTAACTGTAAAAGTAAATCAAATAAATCGTAGTCAAAATATCCCACAAACTGAAATAAAAAAGCCAGACCAGCTGAGTGCGAACATGCACATTACAAATAACTCCATGAGTCATCGTCGGAAATACATTTATGAAAAAAATCAGATGATTTACAAAAGCCCATATAGTATAGTCCATCAAACTGACTTCAATGTCTTTGTGATAGCCAAAGGTAATATAGAAAAAGGAACGTTTAACACTAGATCACTAAAGTTATTTGGAGGGCTGAATAATAGAGAACCGCCAGACAAAAATTAAAAATATGTAATCTGACGGATTTGCCGGCTTGACCAATTATTATCGACCATGGACTCGGAAAAATGGACAATGTTTGCTAAAATTTAAAAAAAATAAATGAGTATCAAGTTAGTTCGAATAATTAAGAAAGATTAAAGTTAATAATAGTAAATATATAATAATCTTAGAGTTTTTAAAATGTCAAAACCCTCGATTATGTCTTATCGATTATATTGATATCCCAGCTCATAAGTCTAGAACCTAGCGGAGCGTGACATTCACAAAATAAATGTGTAAAATCAAAATAGACAAACGAAATGAAAATGTTTTTTTTTTAAATGAAATAAATAAGTGTATAATGAACGTATTAATGGAAATAAAACATTATTAAATAAAGTTAAAAAAAAAAAAAAGGAAAAAAAAGAAAAGGGTATTAAATTAGGATTGAGGTATGTGCGAGTATTTGGGCAAGGAGATAAATTCCAGGCCTGACTTTTGTTGGATTAAGCCTTGTCTTGCGGTGACTTTGTTCTACAGATGGGTAGTGCGAAAAATAATTAATATTGATGATGATGCGCCAGTAGAAAAGTCCTGGCATATAAAAATTAATAAATCTGGAGGAAAGTCCCAGTAACCAAATAAAATAAATGTTTTAGTAAGTCGAATGTGCAGTAGAGATAGTCCTGCCATTCGCAATCTTAAAGTCCCTTTTCATGATCCGTTGTGCACAACAGTTGCCCATGCTGTAGTCACGACTTCCGCAAGAAATTAAAAGTTGGTTTAAATCAGCACAAAGTCGATCTGTGTGTTGAATTGCCTTATATTTTGCTGCCTACTTCTCTTAATATTACATGCACTCTAGAAAAATAAGAATTTGAAATGGTCAATACTTAGGAAAAGTGATCAACGCACATGTTAATCAAGAAAAATGTTAGTAAATAAATAAGTATGCATGGGTATATACGCGCACATACACTGTAATATTCGGTAAATACGATACCTTATGATGAGTATCTTAAATGTATTTATCCAGATATCCTTTTAGGTTATTTTCTTGGTACTGCTGCACCTTATGGTGAGTGCAAAAAGGGATGTATTTATTATAGATTCCCTGTAAGCAAGTCCAGTAATAACTCGATATCTAGAGTATTAGTAGGTGTAGAATTATGCTGCACATATACTCATGTGTTAAGAAAGAGCACACGTCGATTTACAAATAATATTATAAGATTAGTAATAAAAGTATAAAGTCAGTCTAATGTGTATTACGAGTAGGTAAGTATGCATGGGTATATACGCGCACATACACTGTAATATTCGGTAAATACGATACCTTATGATGAGTATCTTAAATGTATTTATCCAGATATCCTTTTAGGTTATTTTCTTGGTACTGCTGCACCTTATGGTGAGTGCAAAAAGGGATGTATTTATTATAGATTCCCTGTAAGCAAGTCCAGTAATAACTCGATATCTAGAATATTAGTAGGTGTAGAATTATGCTGCACATATACACATGTGTAGGAATTATCTAGAATAAAAAAAAAATTAATAAATCTTTATAGTCAACAATTAAAATTGCAAGAGATAAAATGGTCAAAAATGACGCATTTTACTCTAAAACGAAGGGGGGTGTAATGTGCCAATGCCAAATTGGCACATGTATATAAAATAATTTTGGATAAAAATTATTATCAAAATCTTTCGGAAAAAAGAATTTGAAAGTTACAATTAATTACTTTAAAGAGGGGAGAGGGAGTTTTCCTATAAAAAAAAAAAAAAACAAACTAAGAGTTTCATAAAAAGTTAAAATTATTAAGATATAAAAAAAAAAAAAATCTCTTTTCATTCCAGTTTATTGTAATAGATTATATTAGTGCGTGCGAATGTGAACAAAAGTATGCATGTAAGAATAATATAAAAAAAAGAAAAATGAATAAAGAAATGAAATGTATTTCAAAAGAAACACAGTGGTGGACTGCTAATTAAAGATATGAAAACAACACATTTTAAAATAGCTACTACTAATCAAATATTCAATCGAAAAACACGTTGTCATATAATTAATCTAAAGGAATTTCGACAACACGTATTGCCGGAGGATATTAAAACAAAAACACGTCGCAGGTATAAATAGACTTTTTTTCGTTTTATCAGACATTCAGTTGGAGTTTGAAATTCAGTCTAGTTTTACTGTGTCAGTTTACAGAAATGCAGTGCTGAAAAGCTTTTGGAAATATACGCTTGCGCTCCAGCCTTTTTAGTCCAATAAGATCATCAAAACCTGCCTGAGAAATAATGTCTGGATAACAACACAGAAACCCTCCGTCAAAACGTGCAGCTGTCTCCAAGAAGAAACCAACGGATTACCATAAATTCTCTTCCATAAACAAAATCTAACCGGTTAGATACAATCCATTAGAAGCAGCAGAAGTAGCCACCGACAAGAAAAAAAAAAATCCTAGGTATCTGTTTTATTATTATTATTATTTACCAGTAGTAGTCACCACTGTAATCCGTAAATATTGAAGATTAACATTATATGAACTCTATCATACATAAAAGGAACTATTGATGTGTGTGCGAGAGTCTCAAATGTTATTAATGCTTTATTATTATTTTTGCGAATGAGAGTTAATTTAAATGTCTAAGATTATGTTGCTTTGTTCATGAAATATCCTATCATATGTTAATTTAAAATGTGCGTGTGTGAAATTTGGATTTATAAAATGTTTAGAATGCGTTTATGTTGGTTAGTAAATTATATTTAAACTTAATTGATGTTGATTGAAATAAATTATCTTTAAATTTAAACTTGATCTGTCGGTCAATTCTTTTTATCAATCTCTTATTAGCAATAAATATCATTGATTAAAATTAGACTGGGCTGGTTAAGGGAATTGTTTCGAGCGCTGGATTATGAGCCTACTACCCGAATATGTTAGTCTTTAGACTAGCTGGCGCCCCGGGGTTTACCCCCGAAACAAATAAAGTATTTGGATGGTAGGGGTTTGAATCCAGCAGCCGAGATGGGCCATTGTTGATAGTTAAAGCTATTAATAAGATCTCCCATTTTGCTCGAACGTGCCGGTTCGTTCACCTAACCTTTATAATA
>JAQFVV010014708.1:0-29084 GCA_028023455.1 Epiperipatus broadwayi
ACTCACACCCAATGTTCCATTTACTTCTATATATATTTAAACTCATTTTACTCTCCATAGTAGTTCTCTATCTCTCCAATTCCCTATTCTTTATTAATGCATCTATTCTTCTATCCTACTCCTTACCACTATAACACTCAACAATCCTCCTAACACTATCATACCACCTTTTGTACAAGTATACTGACTTAAATTCTTTATCCAAATCTTCTGCATACTGCTGTGATGTGATGTATTGTGGCTTCTCCTTAAACTAAATCAAGAATATCTCAGCAATTATGCCCAGATAAACCTGTTAGCTACTATATTTTCCATTCCCCACTCTAAATTTTCTCCATATTCTGCTCCATCCCATTTCCACAACATAATCTTTGTCAACTCTATAGCCTTTGTATCTAATCCCCTTTATCTTTTCCCAAACCCAGCATAAAAACCAATAATTCACTTTCTGTATAATCACTTTTTTCATATTTTTTTAAATTTTTATTTATTCTGATTTTCGGACTAGTGGTTACCTTGTGGTCAGTATATGTGAAACCAGAATCTTTCATCCAGTACAATAATATAATATGCAAACCTAATTTTGATTTAAAATGTATTCCATAATTAAGAACATATTTTGTTAAACACTACAAAACACTGAAAGAACCTCAATATGACTGACAATCACAACACTATAAGTGTGACCAGAATACAAGAATTGTGTTTGGATGATTAAACTCAGTTAATAAAAGACTACTATTGGAATAATGTGAGATTCACATTCTAGAATTTATTTGAGAAACATTCCCATGAAGTCTCTCATTCCACATCATTTTCCAGGAGATATATAAGTTGGATCTGCAAGGCAAACTTATAACCAATAAAGAAATAAAATCGTATTAATAATATAAAATAGTTTTTTAGAAATCTCCATATTATTTAAATATACATGACTTTACCTGTAATAAATATGCAAACCTAATGTTAATTTAAAATTTATTACATAACTATAGTAAACACATATTTTGCTAAAACTTTTTGAGTTTTGGTATTTTAATTTGACTGCCATGTTTTTGATAGTTGTCTGATTTTCTTACTTTTTGTGCACAATGCAAAATTTTTCTTTTATATTTTATAAGTATTTTTATCTACTATATAGTTTAATGACTGATGGTTGGATCATTGTGTTACTTCTCAGTGGAATTTTGTCCAGCATATATTTAAATTATGTTGAATATAAGCTTCTTCCTAGATACTTTCACAATACCTCCACCTCATCTACATCCACTATGTTAATGGTGTTTTTATTGCCAAAACGATTATCAACAACATTAAATCTAACCTTCAAGCATATTCAGCTTTGCAGTGTGGAAAGTTTACACAAAAAACTGGAATATTTAGATATCCTGATATAAAGAGAGATGTTTCATTTAAATTATACTATGTGCATTAAACCTCTTAAAATTTCAGGCAAATTCACCTTCCATAATTTTTTTCTGGAAACATCACTTATGCAAATATGATGTCTCTTTCAAAGCTAACACTGAACAATATTTCAAAAATCTTATCAGCATAGGATTTAAATATTGCCTCTTCACAAGGGATGGATAAAACAATTTTACCACAAAATAAATCAAAATTCACCCAAAGGTAACAGACCATAGCTTTTTTCCTACAAGTTTCTTCACTAACTAGTAATGTTATTAAAATGTATTCTCCATCATTTTGGCTAAGCTTTCATATCTTTTCCCCTATCAACTAATAGATTGATTTATAACTCCAAATATTGACTAAAATCTGATCAGACTTCTAACATTCTACAAAATTTCTTGCTTTCAAAATTTGTGGCCAAGCACTACACTATGGAGAATCCCATGTATCATTCTTCTTGCATATCTGTCAACATTATCTGTACAAAAACAATTAAGCCAGAACATAGTTCCATTTTTCTTGAGCATCGAAGTTCAATGGCCACTTATTTAATCCTGCATCTGCTTCTATTGCACATATAGAATGACTTGGCAAATGCACATATATGGAATGCTGGCATATAGATAAGAATATCCATGTTACAAAAAAGGAATCATACTTTTCCTGCTACAAAAAGATCTTTTTAAATCACAATTTGCATATTTTTAAATAGCTTACATATACATTCTATTTTTTCTACAAAACTCTGGCTATGATTATGAGGTTATAGAAATATGTATGAAAGTGCTAAGCCACTGTAATATTATAATTTTTATTTTAGCTTTACCTTCAACTTTACCAATGTGGATAGATATATTGAAAGTAAAATGGGGAATTTCTTTTCTATCAGAATTTACCTATATAAAATAAACTGTAAAACTTACCTAGTCTAAAAGTTAAAACCATATTAGAAAAAAATAAATGCAAATTATTATCAATTAATGTCTGAATGGTTATCTGTTAAATAAACACCATTTCTAGAGGAGGATTAGTATAAAAGTCCGAAGTGCACTGCAACATAATGTTTAATATTTACCTTTGTAACATTTAAGTTAATATTAGTCATTGTTTGATGTTACTATATAGTTATTTCTTGTAAATATAAAAAAATTAAATCTTTCTCTTCAATAAATATTTTATCTAAAATAACATAGTAGGAATATCATGTTGCAATAACTTAAGTTGCTCTACTGAAAGCACTTATAACAGTGATATGTCACCAGGGCAAAAATGAATACATAAAACATGGGTTGTATTTTTATATTGGACTATTTCCATTGTCTGATATGAGTATTGAATGTCTTTAGAAAAAAATTAACTTTATTTAAATATTCCAAGTACAGTCATCTTTTAGTAATAGCGTATCAGTGGAATGTATTTGTAATATTTAAATAAAATTAAAATTTTCTAAAGACATTAGATACTCATATTAGATGATGGAAATAATCCAATATAAAAATATAACTAAAACACTATCATCACAAACGTTCAGGAAAACATAATATATGGGTATTTATATGAAATATAAAAATTTATTATTTTGTAAAACTAATCTTTCAATAAAAAGATATTTAGTATGTAATTAGTAATAACTTTTAATCCATTTAGACTCATGTAAAATCTTGGCAACATATAAACCATATCTACAGTACTCTATTAGTAAATGAAATCAACGTGAATAAATTTTGCATAGAAATAATGTTAAAATATTAAATAAATGTTTAGGATTGATATTTTTATTTTTGATAACTCATGAGCAAGAGTGCTAAGATTTAATAAATATCATCATTTTAAAAGAAATAAGGAGATTTTAAAATATATGAAAAATATTAACAGTAAACATAAATTATGATTTCAAAAAGAAAAAAAAATGTAATTCTTATTTTTATTATGTATAATCTTATTTTTCCTCTATAATTTTGACAGATTAAAATAAATAGCATTTAATTCATTTTCAAGTAACTATTGATAAATATTAGGGACAATGCTAAATTTTCATTTCTATAGTTTCAAAAATTTTTTTGTAATCAGATTATGCACATATAATATAAATTATATTTGACTTACAATAGAAAACATTGTTTCCTTGCTCATGATTAAATAGTCCAAATTAAAAAGTTGGTGAAAATTGAAATTCTATCAGCAAAGTTGTTTAAGTTTATTGGCAATCCATCATTGTTTTTCTATTTTGTATTTTTTAAATATGTAGTATAAAATGTTTAATGAATAAAAATTTCTAATTTTAGAATTAATCAATAGATATATCATTTTCCTTTAAATTTAGATGGTATTGAGATCATATTATTAAAACAAAAGAAAAAATACACTTTTCTAGCGTGTTTGAGTATGCATTATATTATTAAATAAATATCACAATATTTTTAAATCATAATGTATTTTAATGATGTGCATTTGAAGAATATAACTTCATTTGTTAAATTTAAATTTTTATGGAAATACATAACCTTTGTTATATTATTATTAAATTATAATTTTTGAAAAACTATTGTTATCAGTTTCAATGTAGTAGATTTAAAATATATATTTAACAATCTCTTGATAAATTACTTTTTTAGAAACTTTTCAGTCTGCATAAGAGTCAATTAGCTACTTGCAGCCCTTTTCCCAATATATCCATATGAACACTACTTTTATTTTGTCATTCACAATATTATTGATGGTTTTGTATTTTTCTACATGCTCTATGTAGCATTTTACCAGACCATTATGGTAAAATTAAATGTACTGATGGAGCTATTTTACAGTGACTTTTTTATTTGTGAATTCTTTTAAATTTTGTCCCAATGTTTTTTGAAATGTAAACTACACTAGCTATCTAAATAGTCAAAGTATTATTTACAATGTGAGCTGGTGCAACGACGTATCAAAATTAATATGTTAAAATACAACACCAAAATTTTACTTAACAATATGAGTTCATTAATTGTAAAAGAGAAACATCGATTTTATTCAAAAAAATTTAATATATTGAAAAACATATGTGGATTATTCTTTTTACTGAATTAATGTAGGCAGCTTCACCTGCAAAGTCTTTGTGTGTGTTTTTTGTCATTTCATTGACTTGACCCAATAGACTGATTTTTTATGCCATTCATATTTTTCATAAGTATAAGCATACATTATATTAATAAAAATTTAAATGCATGTGTTACAAATGTAAATTTTCTAGTCTTTATACTTTAGGGGAAATTGTTTACTTTCTGTCCGATTATAAAAAAAAATATATAAAAATTTATGCACAACCAATAAAATATACATGTTTAAACATCATGTGATCACTATCTCTCTGTGCTTGCTTCCCCCTGGTGTTAAAATGGGCCAAGCACTCTGAATACATAATCCATTAAAGCAAGACCAAGTAATCAATGGATGCCAGAAGGCTTGTGCATAAAATCTCTATCTAGTGCCTCCTCAATCCAACATCCCCAAACTAGTTTTTTGGCTTGCTGGCCTTTAATCAGTTAGGGGCATTGGATTTGGAAAAGCACTGCACACATATTTTAGGATCTAATGCAAACCTGCTGCAGCCACCTTTTTATCCTCTACCATACCTAGAAAGGCAAAGAATAAAATTGAAAACACACAGAGGTAAGTCACATGGGACTGAAATCAGTTCAACACCCATGCATTTTGGTGTCTTTGGTTTCTTTGCAACCATGACCACCACCTTCCTGTTAAACGATATTGATATGACACAAAACATCACATGAACACTATGTCTCATGCTTGCTCATAACTGTTCTTAAATTAGGCCAAAATCTCCATACAGTGGTGCCACTCAAAGCAAGACAGGGTAATCAATGGATGCCAGAAGACTTGTGCATAAAAATCCCTATCTAATCCCTACTCATCCAACATTCATTGATTACTCTAGATTTCTGTGTGTGTCAATGTGTTAGTGAGTTTTGCCTGTTTTAACAACAAAGTTATACACAAGCATACAAGTGGTGGTCATGTGATGTTTATTGAAGCTTAAAACCATTCTGCCTAATAGGATAGTGGTGGCTATGGTTATTAAAGGTAAACAAAGATACCAAAATGTATAGGTACTGAACTGAGTTCAGATCCATATGACTATATAAGCTAATGAGCTTGGATTGAAAACATTAAGGTATTTTCAGTTTTTAAAACTCATAGTTTTGTAGTTAAGGGAGGATAAAAGGTGGCTGCTGGAGGATTGCGTTTGATCCTAAGATCTAGATGCAGTGCTCTCAGACCCAAGCCTCCTCACTGACGAAGGCCACAAGCCAGAAACTAGTCTACCGGGATATTGAATGAGTAGGCACTAGTTGGGGATTTTAAGTGCACAAGCCTTCTGGCATCCATTGATAACTCCAGCTTGCTGTGTGTGGTTATACATATAGTGAGTTTTGCCTGTTTTTAAAGACTATTGTAGTATTCAATGGATTTGCTCAAAGGATAAAAATAAAGATTGATAAGGATAAGTCACAAGTTAACAGCTATACCTTGGTCCAGATTATTACTACATATAGAAACATAATATGTGAAATTAATCATAGAATTAAAGAAGTGCTTTGGTAAAAATACCTTACTATTAAAAGGTAATATGTCTATGTATTGTTTTACCACTTCTTGCTTAGGGATCTGAGACTTGGAAATTTAACAGAGAGAGCAATACTGAGACTTCAGAGGGCAACTCCAAAGAAGGATGAAGAGATACACATTAGGAGTAACAAAAAGAGACCAAAAATGCAATACATTGGTAAGAGAATAAACAGGTGTTATTGATATTGTTAAAAAAATTAAGAGTCTGAAGAGGAGTTGGGCTAGACATATTACTAGAAGAAATAATAGATGGACAGTTGAAATACTAAACTGATTCCAAGATCATAAAAGCCCAAGAAAGAGTTCATGTGTGAGCTGGATGAGATAGGAAGTGTGTGTGGCTGATGTGGAGGAAGAGAGGCTAAAGATTGGAGATGGATTGAACTTCGGAGAGATTCTCCTACAGTGGATTAATAATGGTCAATTTGTGGTGATTGTGATTTATTTTTTTAGTAAATTACTTTAAAAGCCTTAGCCTATTTACACACATATCCAGTAAAATCTGTTTCATATTAAGGATTATTTTAAATAAATATATCTAAAATTAAATTCATTTTACCAAACTCCATAATATATAGGGTATATGAGCACAGACTTTCACCATGACTCACCACTCTCCCACTCTATCTCATAACACTGATACACTTGAACACATATATGTTGAAAAGACAAATATACCCTTTATATATTACATATATAGATATAGGTATATAATAAGCCTGTATTTCAGTTATTACAAACCCTATAAATCAATTTATTGTATATTTTGATTTTATAACATTTTGAATTTGTCTTTATTGCTTAAATTCAGTTTCAAATTTTTATTGGATTTTCTTATCATTTTTATAGACTAGATTTTTTAAAAATTAAAACCACTTGAATAACTTGTTCAATTCAATTTCACTTGATGTAAAAGATTATGAAATTGGTTCAATGTTGTCAGTTACAAAAGTGCTGCCCTCGCTTTTTTAATTGTATAACTGACTCCTAACAAATTTTTGCAAAAACACCAGTAAATAAATTATTGGGAAGAACTTTTAGAACATTGGAAGATGACAAGAGTTTTCTCTCAAAAACACTTTAACCTTTGGAATTACACATTAAATAGTCTAAATACTTTAGAAACAGACTGGACTCCTTTTTAGGTAAAAAGTTTCCTGATTAGTGAACTTTTTATTCCAGTACAAAAAACATCATCCATAGTCAGCAATCCATCTACTCTTTCACTTTGAAAATCTTAGTTCGGGTACAATTGGGTAAATATCAACTTATTGTAAGTTATCTGCTATCATTTCCATTAATCTTTAATCCAACTTTCCCTTCATTACCCCTGGCTTTCTGCATAATGCATTGAACATATATTTTGAATTGATAATTTAATCATCACCAGTCTTATATATGTTGGTTTAGTGATGACAAATCTAGTGTGGTAATTAATGAAGCATCTACTTTTGGATAAATATTTTTTATGGTTCAACTATAATTTAGCATGACCAAAGAATTAATTGATGTTCTGAGACTATTTAAAATAGCAATCAGGAAACTTTATTATTAATAGCAATCAGGAAACTTCAATATTAATAATAAACCAGAACATAAGTTATGTAACAAATTATTTATTAAATAATAATAGTAAAACAAAAAATATATAGTTTGAAAGTCCATTCAAATTAAAGAAGTCTCTTTGATTTATCCTCTAATAGTGTTTAGCTTTTGATCAAATACATATTTTGCATTTTTAATTTTATCTTTTATTTAAATAGAAGTGTACTCTTTTAGATAGCAACATATGTGTAGGTTTTAGAAGCAATTTCTTTTGAAAATTAAATCAGTTTTTATCTGACAATACAATACTTTTAAAAACACATCAGACTCTCTAATAGTTCATTTTGCATGCTTACCTATAGACAAATATTTGCTTTAATGGCACTATTAGCTTCTTGCTATTATTAGGGTGATCTTCAGGTTTTTACTCTTATGCCAAATAACATCTTTTAGTACAACACATATTTCACTTTAAATGGCAGCAGGGTATATATTGCTATGATTTTAGTTAAATGATTAATTTACATACGATATTGCTCATTTTGATTTTCTAATATTAACTGGGCACATATTAGATTACTCTAGAATACTTATACTCAAATACACCCTTATTCTAAAAATACTGTCCTCAATAACACATATAATCCATAAATTTAACAGGTGGTTTATGTACATGTGAAATTTTGGGAAAATATTTCTTTATCTTCCATTTAAGTAATTATACATTGTTCATCATTTATCATCTGACAGTATATTTTTTCTCTAATTTTTTTCACCCATTGACAACTTTTTTATCACAAACATCAACAGGCAACTCATTTAAATAGGACCAACATTGTTTATATCTTCCTCTTCTATTTCCTGTTCTTTAACTTTTCTACTCATAATTGCCTTGATAAAATTTGCAACATCTCTTCTTGCATACATTTTCTCTCTTCACAATGTTACACATCCTTATACTTTCTATTTGAGTTTTTCATATTCAAAATTTTTATTCTCAATAGTAGTCATCAAGAGCATACTAAGATGAGTTAAAAACTGATGGTGTATAAATAACCCAAAGTACTTTTTGTTGCTTTACTCAGAATAATATGTTGATTAAACATAGTATCAACTATTGCTGCCTGACATTCTTAAATCCAGTTTTTTCAATGTATTTTTTGCAGTTTTCTCAGCTCTTCCAGTACTCTCAGGATGAAAGGGTGGAGGCAAAAATATACTTTATTCGTTTATTTTTAAGTAGTTTTCAAATATCTGTGAAATAAAACAGGTATCATTATCCCCTATAATCATTTCTGGGTAAATGTATAATCATTTCTGGGTAAATGCGTGTAGAAAGATTTCATTTAAATGTTTTTAATAGTGATATTAGCGATTAAACTACCCATTTTTTCTACCCAAAACATTTATGTATGGGCAACACTTAAGCATATGGAAATGAGAGCGTGAGGGTGTTAAGCAATCACTTTAAATTACATGTTATTTTTGAATGAATGATGCCTGTGAAATCTTTACAATTTATGACCCATCATTCTTTAGTTGAAATTAAACATATATAATAAAATATTTTATATAGCACTATGTTTTAATACTGTAATAGTGATATTAGCGATTAAGCCAATGCGCATGTGCTTTAAAGATAAATTATAAATGAATACTCACACTTTTTTCCAGACACAAGATATAATATATTAGAAAAAATGCAATGAATCCACCCATTCTTTCAACCCAAACACTTATGTATGGGCAAATCTTAAGCGTATGGAAATGAGAGGTGAAGGTATTAAGCAATCACTTTAAATTACATTTGTTATGTTTGAACGAATAAAGTCTGCAAAATCTTTACAATTTACAGCCCTTCATTCTTTAGTTGAAATTAAACATATATAATGAGATATTATTTTATATAGTGCTATGTTTTAATACTTTTTTTCTAAAATACTATAACTTGTGTCTGGAAAAAAGTGAGAATATTCATTTATAATTTATCTTTAAAGTGCATGTGCATTGGCTTAATCGCTAATATCACTATTACAGTATTAAAACATAGTGCTATATAAAATAATATCTCATAATATGCTTTTAAGAAAAATGCCACAAATATTTTTTCATCATTCTGAATTCAATCCAATGAGAATGAATCAACTAACATTAATATTATATATGTGGAACCCTGTGCAATTTTAAGATTCATGGATTTAATGCATGTTTCATATTTTTAGGTAGCAATTTGGAAGACTTTGACAACTAGCACATTTTTGCCATCTGTTCTATTTCACCACTCCAATTTGATTACCAAACATACAATTGAGCTAAAAGCTTTAATATGTGCAATTCCAGAATGACATTGATATGATAATCAAACATATAATCATGACCTTTGTGTGGGACAAGTATGCAATATATCATTAGCACACATTTCAAGATAATAGACAATCATGCACATTTCAAAATAGGCTTCACAACTGCAATAGAGCATGTTTTAGGCTAGCCATATTTTATCTACTTTAACAATTGGATATAACCCTTGTTCAATTTAGTGGAATAAGTCTTTACAGAACTATTAAATGACACAGAGTTCATAGAATCTAACAATTAAATTCACTAATGCCATATTCTTTTTTTAATATTAGATATATAAAAAAGTTTCAGCATGTTCAATTTGTCTTTTCATCTAAAAAAGTAATTTGTGTAATGTGATAAAATATTGTCCCATGATAATATACATTGGCTTACATGCTCAGGATTTTTTTTCCAGTGCCAAATATTCCTATTCATGGACAATAATGTGCAGATTTGAATATTTGCCCATAGATATAATGGTAAAATTTCTTAATGGCAAAAATAATTGCTAATGTTTCTTTCTCAATCAAGCTGTAATTTTTCTTCAGCTGCTCACAATTCCTCATGAGAAAGACTATCAGACATTCACCTAAGTAACATGGGTGGGAAATGACAGGTTTGATATTGTATTCCAGTTCATCTGTTGTAATTATAACTTCTAAATCACTATGGTACTGGGGCAAAAGTTTTCCTAATGCTAAAAGATTATTGGTCTTTTTGAAAGTTAAATCTTTTTCACTAGTCCATTTATAATATTGTTTTTTTTTAAATTGATACAACATTGATAACCAATGCTGCTTTTTTTTTAAGCTCTCATAAAAGTTTATCAATTCTAGAAGGCTCTTTTACATTACTTGAACTCACAGTGTATTTATGGTCTTCACCCTATTGGAATTAGGCTACCTTCCATTTTTATTTATATGTCCAAAAATCTTTACCTCTCGTAAACCAAATGCATTGTCCAATATTTACCTTAGATAATGCCTTTTCCTATTTTGAGCAGTGTCTACAGACTTTTTTTAACTCTACCTCTTAGCAATGACCAAAATATCATTTAACTAAGGGATAATGTCATCTATAGACTAAAAAAGTGTTCATGTTCACCTGGAAGTTATTCTGCACCTTTAATTCAATGTGGCAATTTATTGCAATTATAGTCTGCTATGCACCATCAGTATTAATTCTTCTGTTATTTTTCTAATCATAGGAATCAGGTGGCATGCAGTTTTAAAGTTTATCTTTGCAAAATATTAAACTTTTGCAATAATTCTAGTACTTCACATAACTGGAAATGGAATAAATACCTTTATTTACAAATTCATTTAATGTAATTCAATCATAACCAGTCTCAGGTTTCTATGTGATTTCATCATGATAACTATAAGTGTAACCCAGAAAAATGTTCTGTTCATATTAAACTACCATTTTGTCTCATTTTGAGTGTTTTTTCCTAGGGCAAATGAATCCTTGTGAAATTTAGAGATAATTGTTTCTGTAAACTTTATCAACTCAATAGCAACTGAACATGTTATTAGGTTTACTCATTCAAACTCACAAACAGAATATCTCTTCCATATTAGCTTCTAATTGAACTCTTTATTATGTTTATGTGGATTCCTAAACCCTAAAATCAGTTTCTTCTTAGTAATGGAATAAAATCTTTAATAAATGTATATAATATGACAAATTTAATCTTCAAATTTAATTTTGAAGATCTATTATTTTTTCACAAATATTAATTTTATTTCCATTAGCATCTGTAGCAATAATATTCGTATTTGCAAGTATAGACATTTAACTGTATCTTGCACTGATTTTTATGAGACTTTATAAAATATTAACAATAAGTCTCCTCTGATGTTCCACTCCATTGTTAGATGTTGGCCATTAGTATGTGGTCAATTTTATTATCAGTAAATTTGTCTACATTGTCAATATTACTCATCCTCTCTTTTGCAAATTTATAATCTTGTGTACGCTAAATTTTTTACATTGTATTTCCTGTCAATAGAAGATTGATGCTAAATGTCTTTTTTATTACAATTCCTACATATTGTATTTTTGTGTTTGCAATATTTTCACAAATGCCTAGATTTACTACAACAATAATGCTTCCTCTTAGTTTTTGTACAAGATTCAGAGCATTTTTTTGTTGTTTGCACTGTAAAAGTGTTTTTTCTAGATGTTGTGGTAATACAAATTCTGAAGTGAAATCCAACATGGTTTCCTGCATGACACATTTGTCCACAGTAGTTGAGGTTCAATTTGTTCAATAATATTTTTCTAAAATTAGAATCCATGTCATGCAAAAATTGGATTGGCCTCACATCATTAATTTTCATGGTGAAATCACAATTCTTCACCAAATTTGTTAATGCTAAATTGTATTCCACATATTTTTCAAGAGGTGTTTTTTATTTCTCAGCATGTAATACTAATAATTTGATATTCTTATGGTGAAATATTCAATTTCTCAACAACTTATTGATACAAAAGGTCCTCAAATTTTTTAGGGTCATATCTATTTTCCAGCTAAACTATATCTTGTCCTGTGAAAAATAAAATCATAGACACCCTTGAATGTTCTTCATATATCCTATTTATAAGCATGTAACATTCTACATGTTAAACAATTTGCCTATGAAGCAACACTATTCATGTAAAATTCTCAAATACAATTTTTTAGTGATGCCAATATCTGATATTTGCTATTATAACTATTGGATTATATTATTTTACCATTTATTCACTGATCCTTTGATGTCTATCAATTTGCACCATTTGAGTATTTGAATACAGACCCTTTCTAAGCTGTCAACTGCAGCTATTCTGCAATGTCCTTATGGTATTTAAAATGCAAGCTAGGAAGCTTCAATGTTAATACTAAACCAAAACATTTGTTAACCAAGTGTTTATTTAACAATAATAAAAAAATATAAATAAAATTCGAAAAGATCGGATCACAATTAAATAAGTTGCTCTGATTTACCCTCTAGTGGCGATTATCTTATTATGCACAAAAACAAGATCATATACACATTTTATGTTTTTAAGTTTTCAGCCTCTTTAAATACACATGTATTTAATTCAGTAAGATACACTAATGTAATTTTTAAAAGAAATTTTCAAGCACTTAATTGTCTTTATCAGACAATATAAAATGTTCTATAAACACAAGAGACCCTCTAAAAGTTCCTTTAGCTTGCTTTCCTACCACATGCACTATTTTAGCCTGATATTTGCTTTAGAGCTGCTACTATTCAATTTGCTATTGGATTAGTGTCTGTATATTTGGTTTGTTAAAAGAACAATATTTAAAAAATAAAAAAATGTGAATAAGCTGCTCTACATTTACAAAACTAAATGATTTTTATTTACACATTCTATACATAGATATTGCACACTATTTTTAAAAATAATTAAGAAAAAATAACTAGAAATTTTTTTTAATGATTGGAATTTTAATTAATTAAAAGACAAATAAACTTTTTGTAAAATAAAATATATTTGTCATTATTTAACGGCTTTACTTTTGAGATTGTGTATTATTTGATGGATAAGATTTTTTGGGAAAATAAAACTAGGGCAGGTAAAAGTATTAGACTTCAGTCTCTAGTTGAGCAAATCATTCTTCACTCAGGTCTTGAAGAAAACTGCAACAGCTTAGATGTTGAAAAACAATGAGAAGTTAATTTTGTATTCTGAAGTAAGACTAATCTCACTAGTAGTTTTAAAGTTTTTTGAAATGGGGTTGAAGAATTTTATGTTCTAATGTTTATCTAAAAGCTGAGTATCACTAAATAAACATATATCCTAATCACTAAAAGAACATGTAAAATAAACAGAATCTTTCTGTAAAACATATGTAACATGCCTTTGGTTTCCTGTCTTAATCTGCATTAACCTGCTCTGCAAATCATTATATTAGAAAATGAATAAATTCAGCATGTATTAACCTGAACTGCACGTTATTATATTGTGATGATATACTTTTTTATTATTAAATCTACTTATTTTTTTTAGGCTGATGATTTCATGCTCATTGAATAAATACAAAGTTAACAGATGATGACCATTTAGAGGAGATGATATTTGCCATCTTTCTCATTAAAACCTTTCATCTGTATTGCTAATCTTTGTTTTATTAATTAGATATTTTATTTTTCATGCTTTCTAGTTTATAAAATAATATATCAGTATACAGGCACATGTGTTCAAATTCTTTATACATCTGTTCTCTACTGGCTTCGTGATATAAAAATGTCTTATTAATGTGGAATTAAGATAATAGATATATAAAATATATTGAAGATGATTATTTTGACAACTACAATTCTTTTTTCTCACATACACTAACCATATAAATCAGTGAATAATCAATAAAACTGCTTGACATTGGAATATATTTTCTTTTGTATTAAACTTTTAATTCTGTTAAATATGAAAACTAATTAATTGTAGCTCAACAGTGTTCTGTTTTATCACATTTTCCAAATAAAAAAGCTATTTATAACCCATTATTTTAATGTATATTTGAGATTATGTATAATGTAATGGTAAGCATGTTGATTCAAGTATCACTTGACAGTTATATAAAAACTAAAGTTCTAACATTTGTATATTAATGTTATAAAATATCAGGTGAAATCAGTACATTATGTGTAACTCACAATGAAATAAATCATGTAATATGATTACCAAACAATTTTACAAAATAATTCAAAACTGTTTAAAATAGAAAAACTATAATTTATTTGCAAGCTGTTGATAACATAATTGTCATAACGTACATTGTATCATTTATTATCAACATGTATTATCAATTATTTTTGATAAGACATGCATTAAACTATTAATACATTAAATTATGTGTTCTCACCCAACTGAAATTCCAGAATATATACAATTATAACTAAATTTAATGAAATTTGAGTAATTATAAATAATATTCCTATAATAACCACATTTGTATTATTTGTTTCACAAATGGAAATGCAAATAAGAACAGCTTAATTAACCCACCTCCATTACCAACATTATCAATGCTTTTTTCAAAAACACGGAAAAGAAAATAGATGATTAATTATAATTGGACACAAAACAAAACAAAAAATAGGGAAATATTACTTTTTTTAGTAATACAAATTGATTCCAAAATACAACATAAACTTTGATGAAATGATTTCTTTTGTTCCAAAAATTAATTTTATAATTAGTAAACAAAGATTTGTAACTTTTTATCTACTGACAGTTTAGAATTAAAAAATGCTGTTATTTATTATCATACTTGATACTTGTAGCTAGCTATACATAATTGTGATATATGAATCTGATTGACTTCTTTTTTCATGACCTCTGTTTTCATAACTTTGGATACCTTAATTATATTTTATTACAAGACAAACTTAACTATCTAGTTATACATATTTTTTATTAATTTAGTGCTGCCACACAAAAATATAACATTTAAATGGAAATCAATCTTTGTAATGTCCATATTTTTAAAACTAAAATTAGATATTTCAATTAAACATTTTTAAGATTGATGTTTTTGTTGTAAATAAATAGACCAACATAAATTTTAACATACATTCTTTTAAATACATTTTTTTAATTCAAAATCTTGATAGCTGTTAAGAAAAGCTAGCTTTATTATTTTATTCCATTTTATAAAACATTACGATTTTTCTAAAATGTAAACTTCATATTTTAATAATAAGGAACTTATTATATTATTGTTACTTTTTATTAGTGAGCTCCATAATTACTTTCACTACCTTTCTCCTATAAATATGGACACATACTGTATCATAACATAGATAAATACTATTTTAAAATTCTATTAATAGTTAAAGGCTAAGTAAATCTATATATGTATATTTTATAGATTGTGCATAAATTTTATATATTTGTTGTAATTATAATCAGACAGAAAGTAAACAAATTTTCCGAAAAGTGTAAAGTGTAGAAAATTTACATTTGCAACACATGCATTTAAACTCTCATTGATTAATCTAATGTATGCTATTCTTATGAAAAATATGAATGTTATACAACTGTAAAAACCAGCCTATTTTTTTTTATTATAAAGTGATAAAAAAGGAAGCACACCCAGGTACCTTACAAGTGACAAATTCTAAATTAAGACAGTAAAAAGAATAATTCCACACATATGTCTAAAATGATTAATCAATATTTTAATTTTTTTAAATAAAATCGATGTTTTTTCTACAGTTAATAAACTTACATTGTTGAGTAAATTTTTATGTTGCATTTTATTATATTAATTTTCATTCATGTGAACTCAGCCCATATTGTAAATAATACTTTTGACTAGTTAGAAGGCTAGAGCAGTTGACATTTCAAAAACTCAACATTGAATAGAATTGACAGAAAAGAATGTCACTGCAAAAATAGCTCTATCAGTGCATTTAATTTTAATATAGTGGCTTGATAAATTGCTACATAGAGTATGTACAAAAATACAAAAACATCTATTGTGGATGACAAAATAAAATTAGTGATGTTCATATAGATGCTTGGAAAAGAAAGGTTGCAAGTAGCTAATTGACTCTATAAACTTAAAGTTCCCCCAAAATTAATTTATCAAAAGATAAAAATAGTTAAGCATATATTTTAAATCTATGACATTGAAACTGATAACAATAGTTTTGCAAAAAATATAACTGAATAATTATATAATAACATATTAAAAGTTGCAATTTTCATAAAAATTTAAATTTCGTAAATGAAGTTACATTTTTCTAATGCACATCATCAAAATATATTGGTGAGTTAAAATATTGTGATATTTATTTAGTAATATAATACATATTCAAACACACTTACTAAAGTGTATTTTCTTTTGTTTTAAGATGATCTCAACACCATCTAAATTTAAAGAAAAATGATATATTTATTGGATAATTCTAAAATTATAATTTTTTTATTAATTAAACATTTTATACTACATATTTAAAAATACAAAATAGGAAAAAAACGATAGATTGCCAATAAACTTAAAAACAACTTTGCTGAGAGAATTTCAATTTGCACCTATATTTTAATATGGATCATTTAATCAAATAAAACCATTGGGTTTTGTATTGTAAGTCAAATATAATTTAGATTATATGCGCACAGTCTGATAACAAAAAAAACTTTTTGAAACTATAGAAATGAATATTCTGCATAGTCTCTAATACTTATCAACTGTTATTTGAAAATGAATTAAATACTGCGTATTTATTTTAATGTGTCAAAATTATAGAGAAAAAAATAAGATTATGTATAATAAAAACTTTTTTTTTCTTTATTTGAAATCATATTTTGTGCTTATTATTAATATTTTTCATATAAAGTCTGCCCTTATTTTTAAAAAATGATGAGAATTATTAAATCCTAGCACTCTTGATTGTGTTATCTAAATTAAAAAGTTCAACGATAAACTTTTATTTAATATTTTAACATTATTTCTATGCAAAATTTATTCATGTTGATTTCATTTCATAATAGACTACTATAGATATCTTTTATATGTTGCCAAGATTTTACATGATTCCAAGCAGTTTTAAAAATTATCACTAAAATAATCAAGTACTAAGTATCTTTTTATTGAAAGATTAGTTTTAACAAAATAATACATTTCATATAAATATCCATATATCATGTTTTCCTGAAGGTATGTGATGATGGTGTTTTAGTTGTATTTTTATATTGGACTATTTCCATCACCTAATATGAGTATTGAATGTGTTTAGAAAAATTTAACTTTATTTAAATATTCCAAATACATTCAACTGATGTACTATACCTAATGGATGTATTTGGAATATTTAAATAAAGTTAATTTTTTCTAAAGCCACACAATACTCATATTAGATAATTAAAATAGTCCAATATAAAAATGCAACCCATATATCATGTATTTTATTTTTGCCAGGGTGACATATCACTGTTATGAGTGCTTTCATTAAAGCTATTTAAGTTATTGCAATATAACCTTTCTTATTTACTATTAAATAAATGTTATTTTAGAAAAAAATATTTATTGAATAAAAAGATTTAATTTTTTCAGAATAAATTTACATTGAATAACTACATAGTAATATCAAACAATGATTAATATTAACTTAAATTTTACAAAACTAAAAAAACCATCATGTTGAAATGTGCTTCTGATTTTATATAATAATCCTCCTTTAAAAATGGTGTCTGTTTAACAGATAATCACCCAGACATTAATTGATAATAATTTGCTTGTATTTTTTTATAAAATGATTTTAACTTTTAGAATAGGTAAGTTCTACAGTTTACTTTATATAGGTAAATTCTGATAGAAAACAAACTCATTTTATTTTTAATATATCTATCAGCACTGGTACAGTTGAAGGTAAAGCTAAACTAAGTATGATAATATTAAGGTGGTGTAGCACTTTCAAGGAATTTCTATAACCTCATAATCATAGCCAGAATTTTCTGGAAAAAATGTGCAAATTGTGAATTAAAGAGTTTTTTTGGAGTGGAAAAAGCATGATTCCTTTGTTTATAACATGGATATTCTCAGCTATATGTCAGCATTCCATAAACTTACAGTTGGCAAGTCATTCTATACGTGCAATAGCAGCAGAGGAAGGTTTAAATATGTGGCCAGTGACTTCTGGTGCTCAAGTAAAAATGGATCTGTGTTTTGGATTAACAATTGTTTTTTGTATAGATAACATTGAAAGATATGCATGGAGAATGATACATGAGATTTTTTTATAGTATAGTGCTTGGCCATTAGTTTGAAAGCATAGAATTTTGTATAGTGTTAGGAGACTTATTAGATTCTAGTCTATATTTGGAGTTATAAATCAATATATTGGTTGATTGGGGGAAGGGTATTAAAGCTTAGTGAAAATGATGGAGAAAAGTTTTAATAACATAAATTGTTAGTGAAGGAATATGTGGGGAAAAAGCCATGGTCTGTTATCTTTAGGTGGTTTGTGACTTGTTTTGTGGTAAAATTGTTTTATTCTTCTTGTGAAATGGCTATATGCTAGTCAGATCTTTTAAATATTGTTCAATGTTAGTTTTGAGAAAGACATCATATTTGTATAAGTGTTGTTTTCAGAAAAGAAATGAAGACAGATCTGCAAACTTATGGAAGGTGAATTTGATTTGGGATATGCAATGCCTGGAATTTCAAGAGGTTTAAAGCACATAGTGTAATTTAAATAAAACATATCTCTTTGTAACAGGATATCTAAATGTTTGTTTTTGTGTAAGCTTTCCCACACAGCAAAGCAGAATGTGCTTGAAAGTTAGATTTAATGTGGTTGATAACTCATTCAGACTGGCAATAAAAACATCAATGTAGTGGGTGTAGATGAGAAGGGGGTAATAGGAAAGTATCAAAACAATTTAGATATACACTGGACAGAATTTCACTGAGAAGTAAGACAATGAGCTAACAATCAGTCATGAAACTATATAATAGATAAAAATACTTATAAAAGAAAAAATTTTGCATAGTGCAAAAAAAAAGAAAATCAGACAACTACTAAAAAAATATATGGCAGTCAAATTAAAATACCAAAACTGAAAAGTTTTAACAAAATGTGTTTTTACTTTAGTTATGTAATATATTTTAAATTAACATTAGGTTTGCATATTAATTACAGGTAAAAGTCATATATATTTAAATAATATGGAGATTTCTAAAAAAAACTATTTATATTATTAGTACAATTTTACTTCTACATTTGTAATAAGTTTGCATTGTAGAGCCAATTTATATATCTGTTGGAAAAATGATTTGGAATGTGTGACTTCATAGGAATGTTTCTCAACTAAATTCTAGAATGAGAATCTCATATTATTCTAATAGTAGTTTTTCATTAGTTCAGTTTAATCACCCAAATATAATTTTTGTAATCTGGCCACACTTATGGTGATGTGATTGTCAGTCATATTTAGGTTCTTTCAATATTTTGGAGTGTTTAACAAAATGTGTTCTTAACTTAGTTATGAAATACATTTCAAATTAAAATTAGTTTGCATATTATGTTATTAAATGTAAAAATCATGCTCAATTAAATAACTCATTTTTAAAAAATTATTTTACATAATTACTATTTTGCTTCTATGTTTATAGTATGCTTGCATTGCAAATCCAATTTAGACATCTGCAGAAAGAATGAGGTGAAATGAGGAACTTTATAAGAATGTTTTTTCCACTAAATTCTATTAGAAGCTTCATTTGAAATAAGTTCATATTATTCTAATACCAATCCTTTATTATCTCAGAATAAGCACCCCCCAGTACATCTCTTGTATTATGATAACACTTATGGTGATGCAATTGAGTGATAACAAAATATATTTAATATTTTTAGACAAATGATGTTTTGGAAAAATATTACATTCTACTCTGGGAAATATAGCTCACTGCTATAAAACCTCCACCAAAGATTGTGATATATACATATATTCTGTAATTGTTACTTATGTCTTATGAGAAAAATCTTAAATTCTTACTCTTGTATTCACCAATTAAATAATGAAGGTGAGACATCTCAATAATATTTTACTTGATTAGCATTGTTTTAATTTTGATCTTGGGGAGAGTTTGTTACAAATTGAATCACTGCTTTCATATGCAATAAGACATTTTCACAATCACAATGCATCACTTTTAATGGATCATCATTTATTTTCAGAAAAAAATGTTGGAATTATCAACATAGCATCAAAATTATATGCCCATAAAATTTATTTTTCATAAATTTACAATCATTTTAAAGTCAGTTTACAACCATACAACTAAATACTTTATTAGTAATAAAATATTTTTCAGTTGTACAAGTTCATGCTCTCTTAAATTATTATGAAAATGTTTTGGTCTCACACAAACCAGCTTTTTAAGAATTTTTTCCACATGGGTTCTTTCAAGCCTTCTAAGTAGACAGTTTTATACTGTTATGTAAATGTTTTTTTCATGTCAATTTAAGTGATTTTTAACAGAAGTCATGAATTCACATTCCACTTGAATAGTATTACATATGTTTATCTTCTTGAATAATCATTATAAATTCACATAAATGCATTGTAATTTTTTAGGTATGTCCTATTACTAAATATATTATTTCTATATGAAGATTTAAATGTACAAAAAATATATTGAACATTTCGGCTCCTATTTCTAATCATTTTTTTTTAGAGAACATAACTTTAACAGAATTCATAGAATAAATATATTGAAAATGTTATATGTTTGTTAATAATTTCAATTCTATTTGCACCAAGTATGTTTTTGTGTCTTATATCATGTATTTCTTAATTTAAGGGACCTTAAATTCGAAAAAAGAGCACTGAAAAGCTTTTTTTTTTATCTTTTTAAATAAATTTTAAATGTTTTAAATTCTTATAAAATGTCCTGCCAATACTCTTATCCTGTATAATTTTGGTTTTATCTCTTCAAAATATTTTACCATTAATCCTGAATTCACACATACTCCACAGATAGTTTTTCTCATGTACGTTTCCTTGAATATGTGATTATCCAAGCATTATATTCACAAAACCTGTCTTTTTAAATAACATTATAGTCATAAAAAATGAGCATACAGATTATGTTTTGAAATTCCTAGTATATATTTTACATATTATTAACTTTTAATATATTTTGATCTCGTGTAAAATGTAATGAAAATGTTTTGTCATGTTTACATCTTATGATGTATTTTCATGAATTATCTTGATGATTAATATTCAGTACTAGCCCTAATGAAAAGGTTTTTGCTGCTTTCATATCTTTATCAATTTCTTTTATCCATACCCTTGAATTTTTAGAATGGTGTGAAAAAATACTTTTTCTATTATGTTTGTTAAAATTAAAGCATAGATTACAAAAACTGCCATTATATTGTTTCATAATTATTAAAGTCTAAACTATATTTAATAATTTTGGGTATATATCACATAAATTACAAGATAATGATGTTGATCGAATAGTTTATTCGCATTAAGTACAATTGAATCTTCTATACATGCACTTTTTCCTAATATGAATATATAAATTTATGGGTAAAGCAACAAGTCACTCTTGATTTGAGTTGTTTTTTATATGTCAATTGTGTTGACCTTGTAAGCAAACCTGGGTCTGCTGCTGGGAAGGCAGCTATGCTAACCACTAGGCCACCAATGCTTGACTGGATTCGAGTTGTTTTTGTCTTGATTTTGAATATACATCATAATCTCTTAAGTATCATCAGTGTAGCACAAAGTCCTTCTGCTTTTCACTAAATGTCACCAGTATTATTGTACTAACTTCTCATGAGTTTGCCACATTAAATATTCAAATTGGGGAAAATGGCAAAATAGAATGTTCAAAACAAATTACCATTCGAACAGTTAGATATAATAGAGCTTATCTGATTAAAGGATATTTAAAATAAACTATGCTTTCTTTGTATTTTTGTTTATACAACAGGAGATATTCTTTTTACTAATTAGAATATAAAAATCAAAAGTAGAACTAATTTTAGATAAGTTTTCTTTGTATAAAGAAAAGTAAAATTGGAGAAAACATTGATTGTGATAACTGTAACTTTCATTGTCAAAAGACAAAAATATCATAAGAAGATATTTCATGAGATGAACACAAATAAGCAGTATTAATTACAAAATACTCAACAATTTGTGCAGTTAACGCCAGATCCAAAGAAAAAGAATTATCAGTTACTGAGGCATTCTGTGTATAGCACACTGCAATTCATAAATGACTATTTGAGATCAATAGATTGTACATCTAACAATATTCATATATTATTAAAGTCAAGATATATTTGCACTCACACAAAACCTGAACATTTACAAAAAATATATTTCCTTTTTAAATAAATGATTATTTTGTCAAATTCTGAAAGATTTAGATTGACTTTACAATATTTATCAATATGTCAACTAACGAAGAAATTTAATTTCTTTTTAGTTCATAGCAGGAATACAAAAAAATTGAGTAATAATTTGCAAATCAATTATTAAAAAATAATTTAAAAAATAACTTTGGTACTGGTTCTATGCTTGTGTTTTATACACAATTAATGAAATTATACATAACAATTGGTTAGCTAAGTGCTTTGGGGAAATCTGTTCCCATATTCATAGCTCTTATGTGATGACCAATAAATTGAAGCAGCATCTTGCAAAAATATATACTAACATATAGTGTACATTACGATTGTGTCAGCAAAGATTAAATATGACTTTCATTTCATGACATTCAGTAAGTTTTCTCTCAAATACTATCTTAAGTTGGTTTACTTTTTGTTCTAGATTATTAAATTCAATAGCTAATAAAATTTTACTCTTATACAAATAAGCTTAAATCAGCTGTAATGTCATTATTCATAGTAATATTTATCTAAATGAAACATTATATTTCCTTTGGATTTAGTAAGTACTTTTGCCTCAAGACAATTCCCAAAGAGTAATAATTTTGGAACAAATCGTTATCTCAAAAGCTAACAATTTTTTATTTGTCTACAAAGAAATAGAGAGAAGAATCATTTTATGAATATATATAAGTTTATCAAGGTCTTGCCTGCCACATCACAAGAACTATAAATGCTGTTTCCATTAGCTAATAAAATCCAACCAGTGACCAATATTATATCAAAGAATTTAAAATGTCTTAACTGTGAGTAGTTATGTTTTTGACAATCTGTAGTTTTTAGATTAAACTGAAATATGGTTCATTTAAAGCAATTTTAAAGCATTTTGCAATTGATAATATTTTTGAATATATGCTTGACCCTGAAATTGTTTTTGGGGGTGAAGCAACAAAATGTTACTATCACATTTGTATATTATTTTGAATTGTGATAGCAGTGACAAGATCACCCAACTATGATCAACATCCAAAATGCTGACAAGGTTAGTGATTTCTACAAGGTGGAATAAAAGCAAGGATGAGGATGTATCAATTATATAGATTTGCATAAGGGAATCATTAATATTTATATATGCATTGTTAGTACTTTCTTACTCAAAAATCAAATTACGATTCCATGATGACAGTGAGGAATGAAGAATATATTGTACTGTATTTTATTCTAGTACAAGTTTTATTGGCAATTTAGAAATTAAATTCCTAAAAAGAGAATATTTTTATTTAAATATTCGATTGATTTAGTTTAAACGTGGTTGAATAGATTTTTTGTGTGTTAAAAGAAATAGAAAAGAGAGAAAGGACATACAGGTAGAATCAAAACTAAAAGAGAAACTACTTTGTATTTTTGTAAAGATAAAACAAACCTTTATCATGAAGCCATGAGAAGTATGTAAAATAAAAATGCAGCATTCCTTCAGTAAATAAAGATGGTGACAAAAAAGAAAAGACTCTTCTGGACTAAATTATAATAAATTTAGTCTAAATTAACAGGTGACTTCAGGAGTTGCACCAGGAAACTAAAAAAATCAGGACTATAAAAGGAAAAACACATTATGCGACAGCGTTCTTAGATTTTGTTCCTGAAATAAAGCAGTTCAAAATAAATATTCAGCATTGAAAAAATTATGCAGTGTGTCAAACTACTTTCACCAACATGTCTACTATTACAGGAATTCAACTAGTGTACAATACTGTAAAGGATCCGGAAATGTAGTGGCAGATGTGCTCAGTTGAAACTCATGCAAGTCTGATCAAAATCACCTATCAGTAGATAATGCCTATTGTACTAATGCTCAATCTAAATGATTGACAACAATATAATGATTTAGAAGTTGTGCAATGTTCCAAAGGATTTTGGATGATATAAGTTAGAACATGAGCTCTTACTTTATAAACCAAATCTAGATATCGAAGAGTAAAGGGTAGTAATACCTAAACCTCTATCAACCCCCACTCATTATGTATGTCCATTACCTATATGGTCACTACAGGGCCGACAAGATGGAACATGTTTAAAAACTCTGTATTACTGGCCAACAATGTATATAGACATCTTACGGTTACTCTGGGATTGTCATTTGGTTATATGCCAGCTAGTAAATCATAAATATGCAGTGATTTTGATTAAATCAATAATACCTGAAAGACCAAATGAAATCTAAGCAATAGATTGCTATGGGCCTCTGCCCTCGTTTAATAGGAAAAAGAATCCATTGATAGCATATGATCTTTTTTCAAAATACATTACAGCTTATAAAACACCCCAGGCTAATACTTGAAATACCATCAAAGTATTGGACACCCTCCAATTCATTAAGATAGGAAATCCTAAGACCATTTTAAGATCATGGCACTTCTTTCCTATCCAAGGAATGGAAAAATTGAGTGGAAAAATGTCAGATCAAACATTTGGAATCCACAGACCAACCCTTGTGAATGCATAATGCAGGAACTTGGACAGTTGTTCAGGACATACCTAGAGAATAAGCATAAGGGTTGGATGAAGCAAATGGAATATATGAACTTCATAAAATGGAGTGTGAATGAACATCTGGGTTCATGTCTATCAAATTACATTTTAATAAATCAACATCAATATTATTTATCAAATATATACCTAGTGCAATACATCATGAAATAGATGTGGAAGTGACTAGGTTAAAAGCCCATGAACAGCTAAAAGGAGAAAAATAAGAATGAGAATAAAAATCCTTACACATTTCAAATCAGTGACAAAGTACTTATAAAAGCCCATCACATAAATAACCTATAAGAAAAAGTATCACAAACTTTACCCACAATTTGAAGGGCCATATACCATCATGGATCAGTCTGGACCTAATGCTTTTGGTTAGATGTTAAGGAAGAAATTAGAGGCACATACAATTCCAGTTTATTGAAACCATATCTTGGTCAATCAATATAAGATTATTAATTTTATCCCAAAATAATGCAAGTAGAGTTAGCAATAGAAATGATAAAGTTAAAAAAAGATGAGAGAACATAAAAAAAGTTATTAGGGTAGTAGTAATGTTTAATACATAGTATTGAAGAGGGTATACTTCAGTAAATATGCTGGGATACCTTAGAACTGACATTTTTGAGTCAATCAATGTGTGGTGATGGATACTCTGGTTCACGTAATCCTCAAAATCCGATAAGATTTTAGAGAACAGAAGATTAGTGGACAAAGATGTGTAAAATCTAGAAGATACATAAATCGTCAGCTCCAACCATAAAGTACAAAAAAAATTTTTTTTACCCTAAGCTAGATTCTCACTTGGGATATGTAAATATTAAGAGAGATGCTATGATATGTATTTAAAATTGAGGGATTAGAGAAGAAACAAAAGAAAGTAAGTGTTGTGTTCTTTCATGGATAACAAGGCAATTAATATGCCCAAAAATGAATGCTTTATGCTCATTAGGAGTTAAAATTTTAATCATGTGTAGGGGAGGAGAAATGTGGGAGAGTAGCTTAAAATTGCACCCATACAACCATAGCCATCTGAAATATGGGATTGTTTTTTAATTAGGGGACATTAATATAAAGTAAATAATAATATATATAATGATTAATACTTAATATTTATGAGGGTATACTTCAGTAATTATGCTGGGATACCTTAGGACTGACCAGCTTTTTTTGAGTCAATCAACATGTGGCGATGGATACTCTAGTTCATGTAATCCCTCAAAATTCAATCAGACTCTAGAGAAGAGCAGGAGAGAGATTAGAAGATAAAGATATGTATCATCTAGAATAGATACATAAATGGTCAGACTCCAACCATAAATTAAAAAAAAAATTCTTTTTACTTTAAGCTAGATTTTTACTTGGGACGATACATAATTATTAAAAAAGAAAAATGGTAGGTAGGTATGTAAATTTGAGGGATTGGAGAAGAAACATAGGTGCTAGCATTGTAATCTTTCATGGATAACAAGGCAATTAATATGCCCCAAAATGAACATACTTTATGGTTGTATTAGGAGTTAAAATTTTGATCAATAAGTAAAATTTTAATCCTGTGTACGAGAGGGGAAAAATGTGAGTGGTAGCTTAAAATTGCACCTACACAAACCTTAGCCACCTGAAATATTGGATTGTTTTTTAATTAGGATGTTAATATAAAGTAAATAAGTTTTGCTAGAACACTTAAAAATATAAATGTATAAAGTTATGACAATGTACTAATTGTATATTAAAGTGGGAATGGTAGGTCATTTACCATGGAAATCATGCATATATATTGGAACAGTCAGATCTTGTCTATTCTTGTTTCACCTACTATATACTATAGTAGTATTTATTTATGTATATCTATACCTAAATCTTCGGGAATTATGTAAATTTTAAATTTAATAATACCAGTCATATATATGTGTGGGTATTTTAGCATATAGTATAGAAAGCATATATGTAAGAAATCAGTAAATAGACATGTATATCACTAGTGGTTAAATAAATATAAACATACTATGTATGTGTAACAAGAACTTATATATGTGCAGGAATGAAAGTTATAAATTTAAAACATTAGATGTCTTTATTTAAAATATTATAAAATTAATATTTGAGAAATTATATTTCTGCATATAGCATGAAATTATTTAAATGCATTACATATAATAAAATCTTTTCAGAGTTTTAGATTTGTTTTTGGAAAAAGGTAATTTGTAAAATTAATCCTTGCTATATTCTGACCGTAAAATTTTAAGAATAAAAATAGATTTTAAAACAACTGATGAAAAATTAACCTGGTAAGATCAAGGGATCCAGCTGCAAGAAAATCGATAAGAGCAGAAATCCCAGATTTCCAAGAATATAATGAATTAGAAAACAGACTCAAATTACTAACAAAAAAGAGAAGGGAGAGGGATGAGCTGGTATATAAACTTACTGCAGCCATTTTAAAGTAACTCAATTCATTATTTTTAAGTGAAATTTTATTGAGTATTTTGTAAAATTGTTAATCATGATGATGGGGTAGAAAGGCAATTTCTTGCTTTTTAGCTTGGAAGATAGTCTGCAGAATGCAGAGAAAGAACTAATAGCCAATGCCATCCAAAAGAAGAAAGCACTCAAGACCAATCCACCTTGCCATAGCAGAGAAATTATAGTGGTAACAGATTTATACAAATCTTAAAATCAAGTTTTAAACTAAACTTCATAACTTCTAAAGCTAGCTAAACCTTACTATCAATGGCCAATATAATCTGATGTATTTTAAATTCTCTGAATGATTAGGCAATGTACATTTTTTTTAAATTGTAAGTCTTGCCTGATTTCAACTGACTTCATTTTATGATTCCAACTTATTTTTAGTTATTTGAATTACTTTAGCCTAGATATTTGCTTTTATTGATTATTTTCATAAGTGAATTAAACTTGATATTAATCTAATTTAGGCTATTGTGCTTCATTCCTTAAACTAAGCAAATAAAGCCAAATTCTAGCTTATTTCCAAATTTATATTTCTTTTAGTTAAATTCATGCCAATATTATTTTCTTTTTAATTATGTATTTATTTATGCTATGTTTGTTCAGAATGGAGTTTACTCATAGTTAAATGATTAGTAAAAAGTGATTATATATTCTCACATGTAATTTCATGTTTACTAATGCAAACAAAACTCCCTTTTGAAATGGATAAAATAAATCTTATTTGAGATATAATTAAAAGCTTATAAATGCTTTAAGATAGGTTTGCTTTAAATGAAATATTTAATTAATATTTAGCTGAAGTGATGAAATACAGCATAAAGCTAAAATTTAATATTGTAATTATCCCAAATATGGTGGTCCACCCTAGAGTTATATAAATGCCCTATAGTCATTGAGGCACCAGATTGATAGTTCTCCTTAATAGCATAGTTATAGATGCTAGATTATGAACTGATTTACAGTAGTTTCATAGAATAAAACTATTGTTTGCATTGTAATTTATTATATAATGATATAGTCAGCAGGGTAAATGTGTCCTTAGGAAACACATCAGTGTATATACTCCCTGATGTATATTTCCATGCTTCCAATGGATGTAGGTTTTAAGGGCCACCCCATTCTTCATATTAGACTGGAGCCCAAGAATCCAGAGCATTACAGTATTAGTTGTTTGATCATCTGACTAATAGATTTCATTAACAGTGTATAGTGGTGTTTAAGAAACCAGTTACTTAGTAACAACTCCCATGAACACGCACACATTTGAGACAC
>JAQFVV010014709.1:0-29049 GCA_028023455.1 Epiperipatus broadwayi
AGCATTTATATTAGTTTACTTAAAAACAAATATTTTTGCTGATAATAATTTTGATCAGCTTCATTACAATGTAATCTTTCAATTCTTATTTTCCAAATTCTGAATACTCTTTATATACTTGCATTCCTTGCAGTAATTATGCACCAATCAGTACCCTTTCACTACAAGGTCAAGCAGTGTAAACACCATCCTTTAAATAGATAATACCAAGACAATTATTCTACTTTCATTAATTAGTTTTAATAAGAAAACCTGTTTTTATAAATTTTATTAAAATCTAATGTTAAGAAATTTTAAATAGCTTAAATTTAAAATATCTGCTTTTTATCAGAATTTTCTAGAATGTGTTATGCATTTGAACATTATTAATTATTTATCTAATCTCAGCTGACCATTTCTAATCTTTTTACATACACACATATATTCATTCTTATAAGGCTTTAATAATCTTTCATAATAAAATTAAATTTAAAATTTCCTATAATAGAGTTTAAAACTATTTAATTACAAATTGGCATGAAGCATATATATGAAAACATAAATATAGCTTCAGTACTGATTCTAGTTCAGAAAAATGTACAATTGAAATGATAAAAATATTTATCTGCATTGTAAATATAAATGTAGAATATTAAAATCTCATTTATCCGAATTAATTCATTCAAATTTTAAACTGCCACAAAGCAAAATATAAGATACCATATACTTCACAATTTCCACTTCCCAATGCACTTTAAATATATGATTTATTTTATCCCCTCTTGCCTACAGCTTCGACTGTCCAGCAGTCATCATCAGAGCTCTTATAACCTCACCTTTCCTACTCATCTAAATAAGACATATATTTAAAGTGCATTGGGAAGTGTAAATTGTAGAGTATATGGTATTTTATATTATATATAATTCAGCAATGCAAATAAGAAGTGGAAGGAAATTTTAAAAACCACAAAGCATAATGTTAAAATTGTTTGAATGAAACCATGTGTTTATTTATTTATGTTGGCCTATGAATAAAAAATATATTACAGGACATGTAGTATGCTTACCCATTTTGATGATGATCTAAGGATCAAATCAATACTAGCCAAAACTGGGATTTTTTTTGATTTTTCTAAACAGCATAGATATTTATTTAGTTAACTTATAGCCATTTAACTAACCAATAATTAATTAGTCAGGAAATCAATATCTAATTATTTTTAGTTGGAAGTTAAAATAAAAATATGAAAACTTGCGTTAACTTCATCCAGAAGTTATAATGTTCAATAATTAATGCTTTTAAAGATAATTGTTTTTAATAAAGAAAATATACATATATATTAAACAGATTGTGTAGTTGGTTATTTTCTGCAAATAATGCTTCTGTGCATTAAGAAATATCACAGAATTATCAAATAAAAGCAAAAAAATGGTGATCGTGTGATGTTTAGTGGTTTAAAAGCAAGATAAAAAGTCTAATGATGATTTGAAAAAAATAAGACTAAAGGAAGATTGGCTGGTTTTTCACAGAAAACAATAGATTGGTAATCATGAAAATTAACAGCTACAAATACTTTGATCAGATTATTATTAATAAGGGAAGTATTAATGAATTAAATTAATCATAGATTGAAATTTCTGTGAAGTGCTTTTAAACGAAATAAACTAATATTAAAAGGAAATGTGCTTACATGTTTAAAAAGACTTTAAATAGACTTGTTTTATCATTTCTGCATATGAATCTGAGATTTCATTGTTTAACAAAATAGCAATATAAAGTTTTAGATACACAACAAACTATGGAAAAATCTATGTTGAGAGTAACAAAGAGGATCATAAATACAGTATATAGGTGACAATACAAATAGATATCACTGATATCATTTTAAAAAATAAGAGAATGATATGGAGCTCAGCTGAATATATTGATAAAGAAAATGATAATAGATAAACAATTGATGTTTTAAAGTGGATCCCAAGAGATTGTAAAAGACTTAGAAAAATCACATAAGATGAATAGATAAAAATGTTTGTTGGAGTCACTGGAGAATAGGCACTACGGATTGAATAAACAGGAGTAAACATGGAGAGATGATGATGACATAGTAAATGAAAGTTTAGTTTAAATTAGTTTACTAATGAGTTGCGATTTTAAAAAATTCATTAAAAATGTTATTAAACAAAGCAAAGCAAAACTCTCCATACAGTAGTGCCATCTTGTGCCAACAAGATCAATCATTGGATGCCAAAAGGCTTGTGCAGGTGGCACTATTGTATGGAGAGTTTTGCTTTGCTTTGTTTAATAACAATTATGTGCTAGTATGAGATAGTGGTCATGTGATGTTTAGTGATTTAAAAAATGTTATCATAAGATAAAAATTAAAATATCATTTATTGTTTAAGAAAGTTATTCATTTTTTTCCTTATTAAGCAGAAAAAGTGGTAACACAGAAACAGATGTACTTACATGTTATTTAAATCTATTATTATAAAACACTGATAATTTTGAAATTATTAAAGTGGAAGTCAACCTCTGATAATGCACTATTTCTTAAACATTATAAATCTTGGCACACTTGCCTGCCAGTAAGAGTTTAAAAACTTAAGTGAATCACTTAAGTTTAGTGTGTAATTGTGTATACACCAATTCTCACTTACCATGCTGAAATCAGGGCTTGAGTCTATTGTGTGCCTGATGTTATAATCAAATATTGAATTGTATAAATTTAGTTAAACTATTGCAGAAGAAAGACAGTGTCTTATTTTTAACTACTTATGATTAGACTTATACAACTTATAAATCTGATCCATTATTATAAAGTGCTAAAAATTTTGAAATTATTAAAGTGGAAGTCAACCTCCAATAATGTGCTATTTTTTAAATATTATAAATCTTTGTGTAGTCATAGAGTTTTAAAAACTTAAATAAATCACTTAAGTTTAGAATGGATTTGCATATGCACCAGCTATCACTGCCCATGCTTAAATCAGGGCATGACTCTACTGTGTGCCTGGTGTTAATAATTTCAAAATTTTCAGCACTTTATAATAATATATTTACATTTATAAGTCATATAAGTCTAATCATAGATGGTTGAAAATGAGACACTGTCTTTCTCCTACAAAAGGTTAACTAAATTTGTACAATTCAATATTTGATTATAACAGACACACAATAGACTTAAGTCTTAATTTAAGCATGGTCAGTGAGAGTTAATGTATATACAAATATGCTTTAACCTTAAGTGATTGAACTAATTTTTTTAAACTCTTACTGGCAGGTGAGTGTGCAGAGATTTATAATATTTAAGAAATAGCACATTATTGGAGGCTGACTTCCACTTTAATAACATACATGTTATTTTAAGTTGAAAGCTAACCAGAAATTTTTATTTAAATTATCCATTTTTAGAATCTCAAAGTATTTATTTTTCTTTTTTTTTTTTTGGCTCAAAATTATTTAATGGAATATTTGTTACTTGTTAACTTTAAAAATATTAACAAATTGATTAATAAATCTCTCATAAATTCCATTCACAAGATTTAATTGTTTTTTCATGTATATTATAAACATTACAAACAACATTAACACATTGTTGAACATTTTCATCATTTTTTTACATTTACCAAAATCTTTTTAGCAGGGGAAAAAACAACAGAGGGGACACTAATGACTTTTTGTGCAGAAAAACCAGTGGATGCTTTGTTGTAATTGTTGCACATAGAACATCACTTATTTTTATGAACATAATGAAAGAAAATGTCACTGAGGGATCTACTATTTATTCAGATTGTTGCAAAAGCTATAAAACTGAGAAAATGTGCAGTGCTGGATTTGAATATTGCAAAGCAAATCACAGATATAAATTTGTGGATCCATATTTATTTTAATTACAACCAATTGTTGTACTTTTGTGTAGTTTTTTCTGTTTTTATAATCATATAAATAAAAGGAAATATTAATACATTAGTCTATAGTCAGCCATATTGTTTACAAGATCTATTTGAGGCCCTGAAAATGGATAATTAAAACAAAAATGATGGGCAAGATTTTGCTTACAAATAATACATAAATACAGAAAATGATAATGGTAACAAATTTTTACATGAAATTTGTGCTCTTCTTTATAAAAACCTATTTCTTTCATTTAATGATAATGTTTTATTTGGTAATAGAGCCATGTTAAAACAGGCAAAACTCTTCATACAGTAGTGCCACTCATTGCAAACCAGAATAATCAATGGATGCCAGAAATCTTGTGCATAAATCCCTATTTAGTGCCTACTCATCCAATATCCCCAAACTAGTTTCTAGCTTGTGGCTTTCATCAGTGAGGAGACTTGGATCTAAGAACACTGCACCTAGATTTTAGGTTCTAATGCAACTCTCTAGCAGCCACCTTTTATCTCTACTTAGCTACAAAACTATGATTTTAAAATTGAAAACACATTAACATTTTCAATCCAAGCTCAGTAGCTTATATAGTCATATAGGTCTGAACTCGGTTCAGTACTCATATATTTTGGTATCTTTGGTTCTTTAATAACCATAGCCATCACTATCTTATTAGGCAGGATTGGTATTAAACCACTAAACATCACATGATCACCTTCTAAATAGAGCCATGCTGAATAATTCTGATGCCTGAAGCAAATCTTACTAATTGGCTGAAGTTAAGGAGTGTTTTTACAAAAATTGTGACTAAAACAATAACTCAAGTAATAATAATAAAAACTAAAGTATAAATTATGATTATCTATTTATATTTTTTAAAAAGAATAAAAGCAATTACAGTATAGTATACAAGTATATACTTAATACATCTCATGAGCTTTTTGTTTTAAATTAGCAATACTTTATGTTTAATATAATTTTTTAGACAAATATAATAATTACAGATTTGTCTACAAATTTTAAAAGAAAAAGAATCTACAAGAGATGTTAACAAGCCATCAAAATAATATATATATATATATATATATATTAATAATGTTTTATACATTTTATTCATTTTATCATTTCTGAATTTTAGCATAGTTACCTGTCAAAAATACTTTATTCCACAGCTAAATTAAAAGAATGGATTCCAAACAGTTTTGTTTACTTTTCTCTAACTTCATTTATATTTTATTAAAGGATTATTTATCAAAAATTTTAAGAGTCAATAAAAAATTTGTTTAGAGAGTTGATCAATTTTTAAAAATTTTGAATTAAAAATTATTATACTAAACAGTAATTCTAAACTTAAAACATTTATGTAAAAGTGAAATTTTTACTTTTAGAGAAACCATTTGTAGAAAAGATATAGTAATGCAAAACTTGTAAACATTGACATTTAAGAAAAGCAGTGTAGTAAAAATTACACTGCAGAAATATTATTCATTAAATGGATAATCTCTAATTTAATGAATATCCAATAAAAATTATTAATATATTTCTATCAAGTGGTTTGTGTCAAAGTTGTGATAGCAATGTGTTTGACACTTATTAATTAAACTCTAGCAATTACCTATCTATTTATACTGGCACAATGATAAAGATATGTATAAGAGAATGTGATCTGCATTAATTGATAAGTGCCGATTTGGCATGAAATCTGCATATTGGGAAGATCTTTTTTACATGTCTTTGGACATGTATTTATGGTTACACTTTTCCATAAGATGTTAAACATTGATAGAAACCATTCTCTACCCTGTGTGAGAGTGGGGTAGTGAAAATTATACTACAGAAATATTATTCATTAATTGATCTAGTCTAATGAATAACGAATGAAAATTATTGCCATGTTTATGAGTTTGTTTTTTGTCTTGCAGTTATCAAAGCTGGATTAGTTCTACTTATCAGGTTGGCCATAAAATTATACTGGGTGAGGTAAGAAATGAATTTTGTTTTAAAATGACAGGAAAAGTTTTCATTCATATAGAAGTTTTATAAAACAGATTGATTATAAACAAAAACCAACAAATTATTCATCCACTAATATGATCGTGTTTAATCTATTATCTAAAATTTTGTATTGGATGAACTAGGAGCCTAACCATATGACAAATAATCTCAGCTTTATTTTCTGTTCTCAGCATCTTAATAGAAGTATAACAACATTGTACAATATTTTGATTAATAGAAAATATGTATCTGATGAGTGTAATGTTTTTATTATATTCATTACTAAAGTGTTTATCATTTAATGAGTTGTAAAAATGCTTATTAATGTAAATCGTGAGAGACAGAAGCTATTAAGAAAGATAATATTAATGCATGATATTTTTACCTTTAGAAACATTTTAATGAATGCACTCTAAAACTTGCACATTGTATTTAATGTTTTGAATGCAATGTGTAAAGACTGGCTTAGTTATTAAAATTCTAAAATGCAAGTACAGTATCAATCAACCAGTAATAGATGAAAATCTTCAGCAATATTTAGCTTGAACATTCACCAACTTGAAAATGTGATGTAATTTAAATATCTTGTTGTTTTTTTTAAACTAAAGGTAGATTTAGATGTTGTGGCACAACATAAACCTCAATATGCTGCTTCTTTTAAATACTTAAAAGATAGAGTATGGTATTGCAGTGTTATAACTGCTACAACTAAGTTTAAAGTTATTTTAATTCATTTATGAAAGTGAGACTCAGTCCTATGTAATACAAAGAGAGTAACGAAATTCCATTTAAGACTTACAAGATCATAAAGCAAGTTAATATGATTTTTATGTTTTTGGATATTATGGGATCTACTATTGTATATTTAAATCATTATTGGGGTGGACATATAAGATGAATCAATAATAAGAAGACTTCCTAAAAAGAAGTTGGTATTGATGAACTTGATGAATAGTTATCTTAGGATAGCAGATTCAGTTCATATCATTATCTCAAAAACAATGCAATAATGATTACTTTTATCGAAAACATATGATTGGGGATAGAATATAATGGAAAAGTATAAAAAAGATTGCTCTAGAACAGGGGTGGGAAAATAGCAGCCTGAGGGTCACATGCAGCCCGCTAAGAGTTTTTATGTAGCCCACCAAGACAATCAGAAAAATCCACCTTGAACTGAGATTTCCTTCCCATGTGTGACTGAAAATTTGTCTTATATTTTCCACTAGGATGGCCATGTCAATACACATGCTCAGTGTAGATACGATGTGCAGTGCCTTTCCAATTGATCTGGTTAATTTCAATTTTGTCTTTACATTAGCAAATATATACATTTCCCACCATGAACCCTCCAAAAAAATGTAAAATCGGTGATGAATGTCATGTGTTTAATGAAGAATGAACAAACAAATATTTCTTTGGTAATACAGGGAATAAAGCAGTGTGTTTATTGTGTCATGAAAAAAGGTGTGGCCCTTCACTAACCTTCAATTCCACAAAGTGGCCCCCCGATGCAGCCCTCCACCAACCTCTGTGGCTTCTGAGCCAAAACAATTACCCACCCTTGCTCTAGAAGAATTTAAAAATCAGTAATAGAAAATATCAAACAGAATAATGAATAACTATGCACTGCATGTGGACATATTTTTGATCCACAGAGTAGTTTCTGTAGTCATTTGTAAAACTCATCTCTAGTATTAATAATAATGATGATGATGATGATGATGATGACGATGATGATGGATATCATCTATTTTTTACCTGTGAAGTTGAAATAGTCGTATGAGTTTGTAAACACTACTGATGTTGATTATCATTATTATTATGGCTAAGATTTTAAAATCTAAAAAAAATTATGTATAACACTTTCAAATATAAGCCGATTTAAAATATGGGCCAAAATTCTTAATACTAAGCCATAACTTTAATAGTATTTAAAAAGTTAACTCATAACTTAGTAGTGTTTTTAGATTCATTCTGTAGTCTCAAATTTTCTGCCAATTAACAACTAAAATTTCACTTAATTCAATGTCAATAAATAATCATTTTGCAGGTTTATAGATTATAATATAAAGTGCATTGTTATATTCATCTGTCCTTGGTCGAAAGAAAAATAAATTGTATGATGGATTAATTGCTAGTTGTATGTGTAAATTTATTTTAATTGTATACAATGCATAATTAAATATAAACTTTAAAAAAGTACAAAAGGTTAATTAATGACTCAAAATACCAGTTATATATTTACTGCGCTAAATAATGCCATACGTAAAAAGAAAAATACTTGTTGAGCGATTAGATCGTAACTTTTTGATTTCCTAGTGGAGTTTACCTAATATTAATAAGTTTGTTAAGCCACGTTTGCGTGTCATTGGCTCTCTTGTGGTCATTAAGTAATTGAAAATACTTGTAAGTTATCAGCTGAGCTATAAAATATTTCAGGAATTCTATGGAAGCTGTGAGATGAAACCATGCATATCTTTATTGACTGCCTTATCTAAACACGTAGCGGAGTTTTAATACAACAATTTGTTCTCTTTGATACTATTCCAAGTAAATGGAAAAAAAAACAATTGAGTTATTTAAAATAAATAAATTAATAAACGTTTAAAAGTTAAAGCAACTGCACGTAAAAACATCTTTATTAACTTTGTTTGCGTACGTCTATTATGAAAACAATATTATTAGTTGTATTCAGAGCCGGATGAAGGATCGTCAGCATCCTTATCAAAACAGCCATTGGAGCCCCCCCCCCTCTCAAAAAAAGTTTCAATGTTTTATTAATGATAACGAAAAAAATTACTATTACATAATTTAAATAAAAGTATATTATGTACACTGAACTTTAGATATAATTAGAGAATATTTGAACAAAGTAAAACTTTCACGCTCGATTCAGCTATCCACTCCATTTTATATAACCGATACACATGACAACATACATGTAAAAAGATAAATGATCTCCAATATATATATATTTCGTACTAAACTATCACTCATCAGCTAGTCCAGTTCATCATTTCCCGCACCTATATACGATAAATGTTCAGTTTATATTAAGGACCAGGAAGCAATGGAATATGTATTCAAAGCTACTTTGGCTTCAATAGAATATATTGAAAGAATTGATTCAAAATATACAATTAGGAAAGAGTGGTATATAGCTAACAACACTTACACTATAACCTGCAAAGAATCATGTTTTCCCATCTCCAAAAAGTGGATGTTCTAAAGTTCTAAACTATAATTTATATAAATTTAAATACCATCCTCCTACATAGATATTACACCATTTTTTTATTCTGATTCTACTATGAATATGAGAACACAATATGCCCTGAAAGCGCTAAGCCGTCGTATTGTTACTCTGCTCAGCTCTATTGCTGCGTCTCCGGCGCACTTAACATATATGAAAGTCAATTAGTATAAGAAATTTAAATTTACGTGTTTTAAGGTGTTTAATAAAATTTAATGATATGTACCTATTGAAATTACCGAATACTAATTTATTATATTAATTGTACCTAGGTTAAACAATCAAATATATATAAAAGAAAGTAATATATAACGATATGCACACCAATCCAATTCTGGTTTCATAATTATATTATAATTATTTAATGTAAGAAGTGTAAGGTGTAAATTAATAAGTAACCGCTAAATATTAAAAATTACATTAGCAAAGAGGTGTGCATAACTTATTAAAATGATCACTAAATCAAGTTCGATATTTATTAATAATAATAATAATAAAAGATAAATAAAGTATATTGCTATATATATATTCCAACTAAATATCGTGAAGTATATCCTTCACCTGAATTATCATTAAGAAGATAAGTACTTATAAAGCAAAGATTTATTTATTTCATGTTTATTATATAATATAAACAAATTCATATAAAATAAAAATGTTGTTACACGGCAAAAATAAAGGAAAGCTATTAATAATTATTATTATTCATAGAATTAGATAATTTATTAAAATACATTAAAATAATAAGCATGTTTGTTCGCTTACCTTATTTACAAAATGTAATGTCTGCAAATAACTGTTATAATCACCTAAATTTTTCAATACTCACAACAGGCGTATTGAAAATAATGTACTGTCAACAAATAAATATCTACAATATATATTTAATATATAGGGTATATGAGCACAGACTTTCACATGACCCACCACTCTTCACTCTATCTCATAACACTGATACACTTGAACACATATATGTCAAAAAGATAAATAATCAACAATATGTGTATTTCATGCTAAACCAGCAATCATCAGTTGGTCCAGATTACCATCTCTACCCATATATGCTGTAAGTGCTCAGATATATATTAAGATATCCAATCTTCATACTATAATGGACATGCTTCAATCTACTCCACACTCCAACTCTGTCCATTAAAGTATGAAGATTGGCTATCTTAATATATATCTGAGCACTTATAGAATATATGTGTAGAGATGGTAATCTGGACCAACTGATGATTGCTGGTTTAGCATGAAATATACATATTGGTGATTATTTATCTTTTCAACATATATGTGTTCAAGTGTACCAGTGTTATGATATAGAGTGGAGAGGGGTGGGTCATGTGAAAGTCTATGCTTATATACCCTATATATTAAATACATATTGTAGGTATTTATCCAATATAAAATAGATTATCTAATCGCTAATAAACTCCTATATTATTTATTATTCTTTGTGTAGTAAAACGTTTGATATCATAAATATTGTTACAGCAAATGATGACATCCTTTTATAAGTTAAGCAATATATAGTAAATTGATTCTTTAAAGTAGAAATAATTCATATCATCATCATCAACCATTATTAATCCACTACAGGATGAAGGTCTCTCCAAGTTCAATCCATCTTTTCCTATCTTTAGGTTCTCTTCTCCACATCATCCCTGCACACTTTCTTATTTAATCCATCCATCTCACATGTGGTCTCTTTCTGGGTCGTTTACAATCTCTTGGAATCCAGTTTAAAATTTTAATTGTACATCTGTTATCATCTCTTCTAACAATATGTCCAGCCCAACTCCACTTCAGTCTTTTAAATTTTTTCAATGAGGTCAGTAACACCTGTTTGTTCTCTTACCCATACATTGCATTTTCGATCCTTTCTTGTTACTCCCAACATACATCTCTCCATACTTCTTTGAGTGGTCTGAAGTCTCTGTATTGCTCTTTTATTAAGTGTCCAAGTCTCAGATCCAGAAGTAAAAACTGGCAAAATACATTTATTAAAAACCTTCCTTTTCAAACACATAGGCATATTTCCTTTTAGTATCAAGGTATTTCTACCAAAAGCACTCCAACCAAGTTTAATTCTATGATTAATTTCATCCATTATATTTCCATCTGTATTAATAATCTGACCAAGGTATTTGTAACAGTTAACTTCTTCTAACTCATCATAATCAATCTTTATTTTCATATTTTGAGAAAATCTATTAAACATTACTTTAGTCTTTTTAACATTTATCTTTAGTTCTACTTTTCTACTTTCATCAGATAACCCCTGCAACATTTCCTGAAGCTCTAAAGCATTATTGCCAAAAACAACTACATCATCTGCAAAATCTAAATGACTTAAATAATCTCCATTTATTTTCACTCCTTTAGCTTCCCATTTTAACCCACAAAATACTTCTTGCAGCGCTGCTGTAAAAGGTTTTGGAGATATGGAGTCACCCTGTCTTACATCCTTTTCAATGTTGATTTTCCTACTATCATTATGTAATCTAATTGTTGCTGTTGCATTTTTATAAATATTCTTCAAAATATAACAATATCCTGGATCTACACATTGATGATCCAATGCTTTAATCACTGAAGAAATGTTTATAGAATCAAATGCCTCTTCATAGTCTATAAATCCTAAGCATAATGGCAACTCATATTCATTTGTTTTTTCTATAATTTCTCTCAATACCTGGATATGATCTACTGTACTAAAACCACTTTTAAATTCAGTTTGTTCTCTTGGTTGGTGGAAATTCAGTGTTATATATATATATATATATATATAGAAGCATATCAATAATTTTGAGATTTAAAAATTAAAACATTTTATTTATCTGTAGCAAATAATCTTTTCAGCAGACAACAATTAAAATAAATTTGAATGCTGGAAGATTTTCTTTCTCCTTCTTTTAACAAGTACTTCAGGAAACCTAGTTTAGTTTTTACTCTATTATTTTGTATTTCCAATTTAAATATTTATAAAATAAAAAAAATAAAAAAATATAAATGTTCAGTTTTGGTTCAATGAAAATCAGAATATTAGAGATTTTGATTTGTTCAGTCCTATTTATAGCTTTGTTGTGTAATATTCATCATTATAATCAAGGATATGCTCACATCTCATTCGCGTATTAAAACTAGAGTTATCCTGCTTTCCAAAATTAAAATTCCTTTTATAACAATGAAAATAATTAAATAATGTTTCACAAATAATTATATTTAAAAAAGATTTATACTTTGAAAATACATGACACTCTTTAAACTTAATACAAACTAAAATAATTTAAACTACATTTTCATAATATTGCGTTGAAACATATATATTATCCCAACTTAAACTTCGCTCATAATATAACCATAAAAATATGTTTAGAATATTAAAAATTGTATTTGTAGCATCTATAGGATCCTAATTATGACTGCAATAAATAAATAAAACAAAGAAATATCAGTGAATTTTAGTAAAGTTATACATTTTATTATTTAATATTACCATTTTATTGTTTATCTGTGTTTTAAAGAAAAATATAAATTTATTAATTTAGGTTATAATAATTATGTTTTTTCCTCTAGCAATTTGTTATCATAGTAACCATTTTAACACATTTTAAACTAATGCATAACTTTTAAAACCATTTAAAAAAAACAACTTTATGCTTAACCCTACATATTATACTGAAATTGAACTCAATTTTAGTAGATGCAATATATATATAATGTCAAATGGATAGTTGAAACATTAAATGCTGTTTTAGTAAATAAGACACATTTTCTCTAGTCACTTTTTTATTATCATATCATATAATATAACTAGAGGTACTGTGTCTCATTTATATAACAGAATTTACTGTTAAAACAACCTGTTATATATTTCACTTAGTAATATTTTTTCTATATATATATATTACCATATATGACTATATAATATATATATATATATATATATATATATATATTACTATAGTCATATATGGTAATACACTGGGAAAAATTCACTTTACCTTTTTTATATTAGGCATTGTCTAGTGGACATGAACTTAAAGATATTGATAAATCATGCATAAATATAAATGTTCTCATTCCAGAATCACTAATTATATAAAACTATTGAATAATCACACATAAAAAATATTTTATACTGTGTATGCATGTTTGAAGTAAATACATATAATTTTACATATAAATTATGCTAATTAATATTAAATAAATGTAATATCCAAAATGTATAATGTGGGATATTTCATTATTATTATTTATCATCATTCACTTTCCAATCAATCTTGAAGTTATCTACAATTGTCATAATCAATCAGTTTACTTTAATATAACCTGTATTTAGTATTAAGAATCACACATACATGATATAGACAAATTCTTTCTTATAGATATAGTCACAGTTGCTTAATAAATAATATAATAACTTTTCATCTATATTACTGTTACTGCATCACATTATAGTCAATAGCTTTACAAAACAATAATGTATGAACATATGCTCCATGAAAATAGAGGAATTACACATTTCTCTCTTGTAATAAACAGAATCACTTCTTATTACTTGAGTAAGTGAATGATACCTAGATTAACTATTATCTCATAGGAGATGAAAGTGAATATATGAGATAACTGTAAAACAACTATATTTTAATTTTAATTTACTTATTTAATAACCCACAGAATTGGATTAAATTTTGACTAACAGAAAATACATATTTCAAGATTATAATGTTCTTAATAAATTTAACACAGGAAGTAATCATGGATTATTAAGATGTAAGATATGTGTTAATGCAAAACTATAGAGACAAAAATTATTAAGAAAAACAATATTTACAGTTGATATTCCTAATTTTCAGAAACATTCTAATGAATTTAAATTAGAACTTACAAATCGGTTTCAAATACTAGTAGATTTTGAACATGATTCAGATTTGAATGAAGTTAATATGAAAACAACTGATGCACTTTTAAAAACTGCAACAAAGATAGCTGGTAGAAAGAAGCAGCAATTGACCAATAAAATTTCTACTGAGACTAGAGAGTTTATGAAGAAAAGAAGAAATATGAAGATATACAAAAATGATGCATTAAAAAGGATTGAATATCACAAATTTTGTATAATGGTGTGGAAAAGAATTGAAAATGATATAAAAAAATATAACTGTGAACTAGCAAGGAAAGCTTTAGAAAAGAATAAAAATGTCAAGAGTGTAAAACAACATTTTGGTATTGGTAGGAAATTTATATCCACAATAAGAAAAAAAGATGGAATTATTACTAAAAAGAGAGATGACATCATGAAATGGGTAGAAGACTTCTATCAAGAATTATATAGTAATAAAGAACAAGTACTTCCTATATCTATTATATCTTTCAAAATGCCTAGAATTTTGAATGAAGAAGTGAGACATGCAATTAAATTTATGAAGAAAGAAAGACTCCAAGTAATTATGGAATTATAATTGATATATTAAAAGAAGCAGGTGAAAAAATAGAATTTTTTTTAGTAAAGTTATATACCAAATGTCTAAATGATAAAGATGTATCAGATGATTGAAAGAATGCAGTATTAATATTTAAAAAAGTGATAAAGAAGATACTAGTAATTACAGACCTATCAGCTTTTTATCAGTTTTATATAATTTTTTTACCAAGATAATTACAACTCGTCTACAAAGAACATCGTATGTCCACCAATCAAGAGAACAAGCTGAATTTAAAATTGATTTTAGTATAGTAGACCATATCCAGGTATTAAGAAAAATTATAGAAAAGACAAATGAATATGAGTTGCCATTATGCTTTGGATTTGTAGATTATGAAAAGACATTTGATTCTATAAATATTTCTTCAGTGATTAAAGCATTGGATCATCAAGATATAGATCCAGGATGTTGTCATATTTTAAAGAATATTTATAAAAATGCAATGGCAACAATGAGATTACATAATGATACTAAGAAAGTCAGTATTGATAAGGGTGTAAGATGGGGTGACTCCATATCTCCAAAATTTTTTACAGCTGTGCTACAAGAAGTATTTTGTGAATTAAAATGGGAAGCTAAAGAAGTGAAAGTAAATGGAGATTATTTACGTCATTTAGATTATGGAATTGATGTAGTTGTTTTTGCAAATAATTCTTTAGAACTGCAGGAAATGTTGCAGGAATTATCAGGATGAAAGTAGGAAAGTAGAACCAAAGATAAATGTTAAAAAGACTAAAGTAATGTTTAATGGAATTTTTCTAAAATATTAAAATAGAGATTGATTATGATGAGTTAGAAGAAGTTAACAGCTACAAATACTTTTGTCAGATTATTAATACAAATGGAAACATAATAGATGAAATTAATCTTAGAATTAAACTTGGTTGGAGTGCTTTTAATAGAAATAACTTGATACTAAAAGAAAGTATATCTATGTGCTTGAAAAGGAGGTTTTTAATAAATGTGTTTTAACAGTTTTTACTTATGGATCTGAGACTTGGACACTTAATAGAAGAGCAATACTTAGACTTCAGACCAATCAAAGAAATATGAAGAGATTCATGTTGGGAGTAACAAGAAGAGATCAAAAATAAAATATATGGGTAGGAAAACAAACAGGTGTTACTGACCTCATTGAAAAATTAAAAGACTGAAGTGGAGTTGGGCTGGATATATTGCTAAAAACGATGATAATAGATGGACAATTGAAATCTTAAACTGGATTTCAAGAGATTGTAAAATACTCAGAAAGAGATCACATGTAAGATGGATGGATGAAATAAAAAAGTGTGCAGGAGTGATGTGGAGAAGAGAAGTTAATGGTCAGATAAGATGGATTGAACTTGGAGAGATCTTCATCCTGCAGTTAATTGATAATGGTTGATGATGATGATGATACAATATTATAAAGTATCAGTTTTCAAGTTATACTTAATATAATACTTGTCATAACTTTTTAATTTTTTTAACAAAATTATATACTTGTATTAATAATAATAATAATAATAATAATGATGATGATGATGATGATGATAATAATAATAATAATAATAATAATGATGATGATGATGATGATGATAATACCAACACAACATTATTTGATTTCCAATCTTATATCAAAAAGAGTATTTCCTCTGTCTGCACTCTACAGCAATATAATGTAAGCTTGAATTATTAATAGAACCAGATGGTAGGGTAATAATTTAATTACCCCCCATACTGGCATCTGTCTTTTCCCTTTATTAATGAGGACTTGGGATTCAAAACTGGAATCAATGAAAACTGTAGCAACTTTTAAATCATTGTTTTACTACCATAAGTTTAGTTTGAAATTAAAGAAAGTTTCTAAGGTTTTGAGACCAACTTAATCTTTTTGTACAGAAGTAGAGATCTGGAGTAAAATGGTAATATTCTATTAGAGTGCAGAGAAAATAAATATTCTTTTTAATAAAAATAATAATAATAATAAATATGAAATTACTACTACTTCTACTACTAATAATAATAACAATAATAATAATATTAACAATAACATTAATAATATTTTATGCAAACAAACACACACGTTTTCATGAGAATCATTCATTAATAATTACTCACTGTTTACTAGAGTAATATTTTTTAATACAATCAGAATTTTATTATAAATAAAATCTGCTCATGAATGCGTTTTCCATATTCAATAATTCAAACCAGCTATTACTGAGTGTATAAATTACATTTAAAACCCATAAATTACTATTTTATTCAGTGAATAAACCTTAATTAAAATATCATTTCGATATTTCTATCATAAAATACATAAATTTAAATTCGTATTTGTTTAAAATTAGGAATCATGTAGTCGTATATATATTAAACATTATATGTATATAATTTAATAAAATAATATTTTTAACTGATTTAATTTATAAACTATTAACTATTACTTCTTTTTTTTAACTGATAACATATTTTTTAATTTTATAATCTATGTACGAATCTTTATTTAAAATAATTCATGACATTAATTATATTATGAATAATCTTTTTTTGCATCAGTAATACAAAAAATTTAAACAAAATTTCAAAATGATGAGTGTCAAAATACATAGTATATAAAGACTAAATTAATTAAAGAGGGTAGCTATAAAAAGTGAGATATTGTTTCCAGCCTTGTATAATTAATTATGAGTTTAATAACTGTTAAGTGGCATATTCCATATGGTTGATAAGTTAATTTCATTCTGAATTGCCAACAATATTGACAAAGGTATGCTTATAAATATAAAAGCTACCAAGCATAGGTGGATTTATTCTATTCTTGATCCTTTTATTCAACATTTAGAGTGTTTTTAAATCATAGTCTGGGAGAGGGGGTTTGACTCCCTTTGTTTATATATATTATTGAGTTATGTTTAATTTAAAGTTCAAAGAGACTCTTTATTTTTAAAGTTTATTACACTTTAAAGTGATTATATGTTCAATTTATTTATTTAGTTTGTGCACTTTTTGCCAACTTAACTATTAAGAAATAACATAAAAGGAATGTATAGAAATTCCAATCAAGAGATTTACCATTAAATTTATTAAATCATTTGATTTTACCATGGTGGCCATGGATTTGGAACTTACTATGTAGTTCATGATTTGCACTTCACCATTTCCACACCACAAGTACTTACATTAATATGTGAAGTCAATAGTCTTCACATAAATACCAGACTTCATCTTTATGAATTGCTGTGTAAAGACAGCAGACTGTGGAACATGTTAACTAAAATTCTATGTGGAATCCATCAAAGTGTTTTCAATTATCTTTACTACAAATATTTATTGTATGTGTGTTTTTAATAAATGCAGCTCATTTGTGAGATTCAGTGCAAGGCTGAATGGGTGAATTTTAGACAATAGACCATGGATTACAACTCCAGGTCTCAAATATTATATGCCCTCCTGAGTAATATACATAGGTTTATTGAAAACATTTCTTAACCTTTAAGACATAAGTGAGGCTCAAACTATAAGATTTATTTTTCATATATATATATCGTTTTTCTGAAGGTTTGTGATGATGGTGTTCTAGCTGTATTTTTATATTGGACTATTTCCATCATCTAATATGTGTGTTGAATGTCTTTAGAAAAGTTTAATTTTTAGTTAAATATTCCAAATGCATTCAACTGTTAGTAATATCACAGCAAACAGGTTAGTATATGCACCAACTGTTAGTAATATCACAGCAAACAAATGTTAATAATATCACAGCAAACAGGTTAGTATATGCACTAACTGTTAGTAATATCACAGCAAAAGTGCGTATACTAACCTGTTTGCTGTGATATTACTAACAGTTAGTGCATATACTAACCTGTTTGCTGTGATATTATTAACATTTGTTTGCTGTGATATTACTAACAGTTGGTGCATATACTAACCTGTTTGCTGTGATATTACTAACAGTTGAATGCATTTGGAATATTTAACTAAAAATTAAACTTTTCTAAAGACATTCAACACACATATTAGATGATGGAAATAGTCCAATATATATATATATATATATATATATATATATATATATATATATATATATATAAATATATATATATATATATTTAAATACATGTATATTATTCTATACTAAACTTAATGTAATTATAAGGGACTTGAATTCAGACTTTCAAACTCCCCACAACTTTCTACTCCATTTTATACTCGATACATCTGACCATTTATCTTTTTTACATGTATGTATATATGCATATGCGTATGTATGTGGTCACTTGTATAAAATGGAATGGATAGTTTTGGGGTGCTTCAAAGTCTGAGTTCATGTCCCTTATAATTATATATATATATAAACTACAATTTTAATAGAATTTTGTGGAAAAATAAAATTATTTTTTACATATTTATTATTAAACATTATTTTTTAAATAAATAATTCAATAAAAATGTATTTTTTTAAAAAAAAATAACACTTCTATTATGTGAAATTTAATAATAAAAAGCTTATAATCTGACATTATTAAAAATGAAATATAAAAAAAAAGATAATGCATAAGTTTAAATATAATTCAAAACACAATATTAAAATGTATTTTTAATATATAATATATTTCATTTTATAATTATATTACGAAACAAGTTTATAAAAAAAAATTTAGAATTGAAATAATAGCTATAGAAATACATAAAATTACTTGTAATTCATCTTGACATAATAAATGTCAGTAAAATTTCAAGCTTAATGTGTGATGTGATGTGATGCACTGTGAGTTCTCCTTATACTGAGTCAGGAATCTCTCAGCAACTATGCCCAGAGAAACCTGTTAGCCACTTTATCTTCACTTTCCATTCCCCACCCTAAGTTTTTTCATAATCTGCTCCATCCCATTTCCACAACATAATCTTTGTCAACTCTACGATCTAAATCTCCATTATCTTTTCCCAAACCTAGCATAAAAACCAATAACTCACTTTCTGTATAATCACTTTGTTTATATTTAATCTTCCATAACATGATTATTTGTACCCTTTCTGCTTCCAAGCATTTACATTGAAGTAACAGATGCCTAATGTTTTCTATGCTTTCCTTACACAACTTGCAGACTAAATCACCCATATTTTTTATTTATGTGTATATTCCCTTGTTGCTAAAGATCCTGTTCAAGCCTTAAACAATAAACTACTTTCCTTACTATTATCATAAATTAACACCCTCTCAATGTTCCATTTACTTCTATATATATTTAAACTCATTTTACTCTCCATACTAGTTCTTCATCTCTCCAATTCCCTATTCTTTATTAATGCATCTATTCTTCTATCCCACTCCATACCACTGTAACACTCAACAATCCTTATAACACAATCATCCCACCTTTTGCATAAGTATACTGACACATTCTTTATCCAAATCTTCAGCATACTGCATTACTTTTCTCACCCATCTTGTTGTCTGCCACTTACTTGTAACCCAATTATATACTGTTTGGCTATTCTTTTATTATCCATAAACTGCAATCTACTGAACATTTTTAATTTGCTTTTTGCATCTCTCATATAAAAACTTGACCATCCCATTTCTCATTGAATTGTCTCCTTTGCTGTCCACACCTCTGCATCTAATGCATGTTTTCCTACTTCCCTTTGTACTTTTTCTAAGTAATCTAATAGACCTTTACTAACACATAACACATCATTGCTGTGTGTTAACCCTTCTACTGCAACTCCCTTCCATACAATTCTAGCTACATCATATTTATTATATGAAAACACTGTTAATTTCTTTATCACTCTCTTTCTTTTCTTTGCTTCATTTATCAATTTTTTCTCCCACTCATCCAAGCAATTTTTCTGATTATTCAAGATGAATCCCAAATAACTATATCTATTCACCACACTTAACTTTATATTCCCGAATAAGAAATCTGTGTATTCTCTTTCCCCAGTATTAACCATCATTATATTTGATTTTTCTTCACAAAATTTTATCCCCATATCTTTACTCACCCTTGTGCATGTCCTCAGCATAACTTACATATCTTCTCTTCTTTCTGCACACAAAATGATATTGTATGCAAAAAAAGACCCTACAATGTACATACTCCTTTGCCACCTATTAACAGTATCTCTATCTTTCTAGATTAACCACCATTATATTTGATTTTTCTTCACAAAATTTTATCCCCATATCTTTACCCACCCTTGTGCATATCCTCAGCATAACTTACATATCTTCTCTTCTTTCTGCACACAAAACAATATTGTATGCAAAAAGACCCTACAATGTATATACTCCTTTGCCACCTATTAACAGTATCTCTATCCTTCTTCCTAGACTTTCTATTACTCTCTCCATTTCACTCAAATACAACAAAAACAAAATAGGTGACAAAGGGCATTCTTGTCTTAGTCCCACTCCATTTTTAACTTTAATTGATTCTATATCCCACAATTGATATGTATAGTAATTATTTTCATATAATTTCTTAATAACATCCAATAAAGCTTCATCCATTCCCAGATTTGCTAAACTTATCCATAATCTATTTCTACTCATTCTATCATTTGCCTTCTCTATATCTATAAAACTTATATATAACTGTCTACCTGCATGAGCCAAATTCATCATTGAATTTTTAAAATGGCTTGATCTAAATATAGTTGCTATTTTCAGGAATAAATGGTTTAGCATGAATAACGGTTGGCCAATGGGTCTCCCACTAAGTGGTATATTGGCAAGTGTTGTACTTGATCACTATGAAAAGCAAATGCTACCCACATTCTTCATGTCAACTCCACACATGATATACACATGTTACATTGATGATACATTTATTGCAGCCCCAGAAGACATCATTACTAATCTACACAACAGCCTCCAGAATAAAACCAAGCTTATTTTCACTACAACTTGGGAAAACCAAGATAATCAGGTTAAATACCTTGACATATGTGTCAGTAAAAATATAGATAGGCTGGACTACTGAATGGTAGTTAAATCTTTGAAAGTATGGGGTCTGCCACATTCTAATTCTTATGCGCCTCACTCCCACAAACTAACAGCCCTCTCTTTATTCATGTTTAGAAACCATAATTTGTTCAAATATGAGGCAGATAAAATAAATAATCTTATTAATTATATAACAGATTTAAGAAAAATAGGACACACTCAATCATCCATTAACAGAAAAGTTAACAAATTCTTCTATAAAATAAACCATAATTACAAGAAAGAAAGCAAACCAAGAATCCTAATCCCATACTTCCACTCAACAGCCAAAAGCCTTCTTAATAAACTATCAAGTGATTTTGAAGTTGCTTTCTTCTCATCTCCTAACACCAATAGACTGATCAATAACACTTAAGACAGGATCAAACCTTAACTCACCCCTCAAGTCATGTACAAAATCACCTGCCTCCAAAGAAATTGTATGGCAGCATGTTGTGGAGGGACTGGGACTGGCACTGCCAACAGGGTGGCTCAACACAGATACATTTATAACAGGATAGGGGCAAAGCTTGGGGGTGGTTAGGCTTTCGTTGAGTGTGAGAGGGCTGCTGGCCATGCTTTTCTGCCTACCATGGCCGGTGTCATTTGCTCTGAGGCAAGTGATGTCAGGCACAGGGTCAGGGAGGCTTTCTGCATTGTGGGTGGCTCAGCAGCAATCAACAGATGGGAGGCCTGCTTTTCTCTGTCTTGAAACTATCTTCTATATGCCTATCTAACCTAAAACCTCCTTTCATTTCCCCTACTACATTATTTTCTACCATCCATTTGCAATTCTTCCAGCCACCATATATAAAAAACATTATATAAAGCTGATGTTAAACCATAAAACATCACATGATCACTATCTCTTATACTACCACATAATTGTTAATAGACAAGGCAAAAGTCTCCATACAGCAGTGCCACCCTGTGCCAACCAGAGTAATCAATGAATGCCAGAAGGCTTGTGCATAAAATCTCTATCTAGTGCCTACTCATCCAATATCCCCAGACTATTTTCTGGCTTGTGGCCTTTCAGCGAGGAATTTTGGATCTGAGACCACTGCACCTAGATCTTAGGATCTAATGCAACCCTCCAGCAGCCAACTTTTAACTCAACTACAAAACTATGAGAATGAAATTGAAAACACAATATTATTTTCAATCTAAGCTCAATAGCTTATATAGTCATATGGGTCTGAACTCAGTTCAGCACCCATACATTTTGGTGTCTTTGGCTCTTTAACAACCATAGCCACCACTATTCTATTAAGCAGGATTGGTGTTAAACCACTAAACATCACATTATTGCTATCTCTTATACTAGCACATAACTGTTAATAAACAAGGCAAAACTCTCCATTGATTACTCTGGTTGGCACAGGGTGGCACTACTGTATGGAGAGTTTTTCCTTGTTTATTAACAATTATGTCCTAGTATAAGATATAGTGATCATGTGATGTTTAATGGTTTAACACCAATCCTGCCTAATAGGATAGTAATGTCTATGGTTGTTAAAGAGCCAAAGACACCAAAATGTATGATGCTGAACTGAGTTGAGACCAATATGACTATATAAGCTATTGAGCTTAGATTGAAAATATTATTGTTTTCAATTTCATTCTCATAGTTTTGTAGTTGAGTTAAAAGGTGGCTGCTGGAGGGTTGCATTAGATTCTAATATCTAGGTGCAGTGCTCTCAAATCCAAGGCTCCTCACTGATGAAGTCCACAAACCAGAAACCAGTCTGGGGTTATTGGATGAGTAGGCACTAGATAGGGATTTTATGCACAAGCCTTCTGGCATCCATTGATTACTCTGGTTGATGCAGGGTGGCACTACTGCATGGAGAGTTTTGCCTTGTTTAAAACTGATGTTACCACTATCGGTCTATAATTGTTTAATTTTCTATGATCCTTACCCTTTTCTTTAAATAATAATCTCTCATATTACTCCAACTACCCAAAAAATTTCTCTTCTGTGCCATCTTATTAAAACATGATAATAGCTTTACTTTTGCCCTATGCCATAAATTCATTACCATCTCTGCTGCCCATCCATCTAAACCTCTTGCCTTACTACTTCTCAATTTCTTCCCTGCCTCATTCAGTTCATTTTCTGTAAACCTAATATTCCCATTACTATATGCTTTTATATTATCTATCTCTCTGTCCTTCACATCTAACATCTTTTCTATATCCATTACATAACTATTCAACATTCTCTCTAAATCTTCTCTAGAGCTACACTCTATTCTCTCCTCATCCAGTAATACTATCTCTCTCTCCCCTAAATTTCTCCTTTTAATGTAATTCCAAAAAATTTTACTCACAACCCTTCCACTTTTATTAATATCATCCAAAAATTTACTATTCAGTTTTATTCTCTCTCTACAATTATCTATTTTAGCTAACTTCTTATTTTCTAAGTACTTTTTCCATAATGCTAGCATTAATATCTTTTTTACTTTCTTTGTTCTTAATAGCACACTTATATTCTCTGCATGCTTTTTTCCTCTCTTTTACACTTTTACTAACTCTCATTTTTTTATCACTTTTATTCTTCTGAATATTCTCACCTAAAATCCTATTTGCCACTTTTTCTACATCAACACACCAGTCCTCATACTCATTTCCAACCAACTCTTCCATGGTTTCTTCAACTTGTATTATTTTATACTCTTCCAACTTATTCTTATCATTCACTCTCCATTCACATCTTTCACTATTTTTTCTACTTTTATTTCTATTCTCCATCACATTACTAACCATTTCAATTACAAAAAAATTATGATCGCTATTACATACTCTCTCTTCATTATCAAACAACTTAATTTTCCGTACTTTATTCATTCCCCCCTTCTCTATCAATACATAATCTATTGTGTGGGATATATTATTTCTAGACAATTTCTCATTTTTAATTATTTCTGACATCTGTGTGCAAAATCAAAAACTAAAATATAGAATTCCTATAAATAAAAGCATTCAATTTAAGATTGTGCTAAAATTCTTTGACTTTCAATTGATCTAATGCTGTGATGTAATATATACATGATGATTTTTCTCGAACAAGAGTATTATAATAACCAATTGTAGTGCGCTTTGAGAAAAAAATAATAGTCAAACAGAAAGTATGAAAGATTAACCCATATCTGCTACAATGTGGTTTTATAATGTAAATGCTACAACTGCTATCTGTTACTACTCTGAAAAAAAGTATTATTTTATAATAAATTGTGGTTCCAAATTCTTTTATTATAAGCTTTACTTACAATAAGTATTATAATATTTGTATAAAAAATAAAAATATATAATCATAAAATTGCAAAAAATGTTGAAATGAAATTATTTTGCTTAGAATAGCTTTTAACAGGAATCATTTGCTTATTTCTTACAATCAGTTATTGTAATGAAATGAATGTTATTTATTATAAGAATTGCTTAAAAAATATTATAACAGAATAAAAAGTAAAAAATATATTATCAAAGATTGCAAAAAAATGGAACTTCTATAGTGAATCAGTGGAAAGGAGCAATCCATTTTTATAATAAATACATTTGATTTTTATTATTGTAAGAATTATTTACAATAAGTTAAATAATCAATAAAGCAAGTCATATCATCGGTCTCATGATGGGAATAATTCTAGATTAAGATTTAATAAGTTATATAATATTTGTATAAAAAATAGAAAAAAAGCTATTCATTAGAAAAAAACAGAGAAATATTTATATATATATATTTACAGTGTAAGTGATATGAGATGTGACTAAATGCCAAAAAAGTGTCATAAGACTTAGCCTATATGAATTGAAATTTTAAACTGGATTACAAGAGATTGTAAAAGACCCAGAAAGAGACCACATGTGAGATGGATGGATGAAATAAGAAAGTGTGCATGGGTAATGTGGAGAAGAAAAGTTAAAGATCGGAAAAGATGGATTGAACTTGGAGAGACCTTCATCCTGCAGTGGATTGATAATGGTTCATGATGATGATATGAATAAAATTTACACTAATTTTATTTTTACAAAATACAGACGTACTTGTTCAATTAAAAAAAATTCTAGAAAATTAAAGCATTAGCCATTGAAGTTTAAGATAGTAGACATATTTGTCCAAATCTGAACTGGTTTAACATTTAACATTTTTTAAAATCTAGATATAATTGATTTTATTTATAAACTGATTTTTTTTTATTGCAATCTGACTTCTCTAAATATAATAGCAATTAACAGGTAATACAATTTACTGTGTCCCCCGCCCAAAAAAAAAAATAAGACCTAACTAGAACATAAGCCTTAGCATGATTTTTCAGATGCTTGTAATAAAAGTTCTACCTCAAATATAAGTCATTGTCAGCCCGATATGTGGTGTTTGTTTTCCCATTGAAACATATGATGAGTGTATTAATTTATAAACTAATGAATGTATGAATAAACAATTTATTTATTAACACTCTAATTAAATGGTAATATAAATTATATGATTCTTTTATAATCTCCCAGTGACCATTTTGACAAATGTAATTTTACCTGTATAGAAAAACAATTTATCTTCCACATGTCAGTATATCAAACAATTTATACTTTCATTTATGTATTTTAAGTACTTGTTTTATTTATATTTAATAATTAGATTTAGAATGTTTGATTTAGTTTTAGAGGTTCGTTGTAATAGCTTTTAAATATTCATGATAAAAGAAAAATTAGTTTGATTTCTTTAACATTTTTTTTTTATGTGTCAAAGCGTCAGCCGGGAAGTGAACCCCAGGACAACTGCTTGTAAGGCTGCTGTGCTAACCACTCGGCTACCAACACTTGACTATCTTTCCTCTTAAAAGACTATTAAAGTCACGGAAGTGATTTTAACAATCAAAGCTTAGCTTAAGTTAAATCCTTAATCTTTCTTCTATAGAAAAGCTTTTAAAAATAATACCCAAGCCCAGGCTATTATGAGCAATTTGGAAAGTGTTTGCTATGTGTATATGAATCACCATAATTTAATAGGCCCTATGATATAATGACTTACTTAATGTGCATGTTTGAAATTCAGAAACATTTTCTGAATTTTGATGCCTGCGTTTTTTGTTGCTTTTATGTGGACAACCTATTTTTAACTGGACTCATTTTTTGCTGCCACCCCTGTTTAGAAAATTTTCAATTAACACTTGATTTAGTGATAAATTTAAATGGAATAAATTCTGATCCAAATAAGATGAATTCAAAAAGAAAAAGCTATTCCAACAAGAAAGGAATTGTGGGGAGGGGGGGGGTTCCGGATAAGAATCTTATAGATTTCTGTAAAAAGAAAAAGTACTTGAATAAATGTACATTTTAGACTTAAATAAATGTAACTTTTGTACATGAAAAAATAAAGCGTCTCCTGAAAATAAGCCCTAAGGTATAAGATTATATGAACAAATGTCTTTAGTTCATTTCTTGTATATTCATAGGCCACCTACATTTTATAACTGTTTTTTAAAAAATTATGAAATTTCTGAAATTATTAAAATACAGAAAAACTACATTACAGCAATGGTTTATAACCTATTTTGGCCATGAATATGAGGTGAAACCTTAAAAGTACTAGGCCTAGATTAATTTGATTTAATTGTTTTTGGTTACTACTGACAGCTTCTTCTTCAGAGGGTTAAATTGCTTATATATGCTATTATCTCTCGTATAATACTAAATCATCCATGCACTTTACTATTGTTACACAATGTTTTATTTACCACCCTCTTTTACGGTTTCGATTGCCCCAGAAATCTTCTTCAGAACTTTTATATCTCCTAACTTCAATGCAATAAGAAAGATTAGTTATTATACTTCTTGAAAAATATTATCTTACGATTCTATCCATCGCCGATTGTATGAGATAATATAGAACTAAATTAAAGCAGCTGATAGGCATAATAAACACCTTTATTTAAATAGAAAAAATAACTTCCCATATATTGCACACAGTTTTAGTACAAATATTTTTACAATATGTTTCTATGATATGATCAAACAATTCTCAGAAAGGGTAAGCCAAGTAAAATAAATATTAAAAAGAATCCAATACTTGACATTGTTAGTTATGAAAATTGTATATTTGGAACTACTAACAATTAAGAGTTTATAAAAAGCTATCCATCCCACTAAATATTTGTTTATAAATGGGTTTTTAAATTGCAATAGCAATAACACAACTAAGCACCAAAAATTATAATTCATGCTAAAATACACTTGACTGTACTTAATGTTATTTATATTTATAAAAAGTAAAACAGTCCTTTTAATAAGTAACCCATTTCGGGGCAAATTTTTTATAAATGAGGAACAGCAAAAAACAAGAAAGTACTCACCAGGTTTTTCTCTTGCTATATAATGAGAGGTTTAGTATTTTTTGGAGACTTAATTTGTTAATACCCACTTGCCAATCAGTACTGAATAATTAATAGGGTCTGTAAATTGCACTAATTATGAGAATTTTATATTTAGCTTGTATTGTAATAAAAAAATAACTTTCTGAAACCAAACACAAACGTTTTAAATGTAATGCTTATTATATTTTTTTCTTACTGTTTATGCTAAACTAATTATGTCAGATTAAAATATTAGCGTTCTAATTATTAAAACTTTTCTTTCACTTCTTATTATTTATAAAATATTTCTTTACAATGTTGAAGATCTTTTTATTTTACTTTAAAAAAAAAACTTAATAACCTTTAAAGTCGTTATAATACATATAATTTTAAATTTACTTAAACATCATATGATTACCATTTCTTATGCTTGCTTATAACTGTTATTAAAAAGGCAAAACTCACTATACGCATTGCCACACACAGCAAGCTAGAGTAATCAATGGATTAGGGATTTTATGCACAAGCCTTCTGGCATCCATTGATTACTCTATCTTGCTATGTGTGGCCATAGATATAGTAAGTTTTGCCAGTTTAAAATTTACTTAAACTAATTTTTTTTATTGTTACATATATCAAGTATCCAAAATTTATAAATGGCTCTAAAAAAGTTTATACTTGTGACATTAAGCTGGGAGGAATTTATTAATTTGATTTTTTTTAAATCTCTAACAACATTTGATTGGATACTTATTGGTTAATAATTATCTGCTGGGCTGTATTGACCATGATCTAAAAAACTCTACATTTATTTGTAAGTTTCTAACCTTCTGAAAACAATTTCATGTTTTATCTGTGTTTGAGCTTGATATGATGAGCATTTCAAGTAAATGTTCTAACCACTCCTCACAATGATTTTGTAGAAGGTAAAATATTTCTTTTGTTAATTAAATAATAAATGTTTTAATTTCAAACAAATTTTAAGTTATTTCATGAAATATTATTTTAGTATATGAATTACAAGTCAGTTAATATTAAAAACTATTCTATATTATTGCTTAAACATTTTTTAACATTATATGCATTATATTCCG